>PVJH01001207.1:0-226173 GCA_004026705.1 Nesogale talazaci
CTGGCCAATGTCAACAACGGGAGCCACATATGTAATGTAAGGGATGGTGGCCCTGCCCTAACTGCTGGTGCCTCATCAGCCGGAGGACCTGCACCCTCCACAGCTGCTGCCACAGCGGAGGAGAAGAGCATGGAAGTCAAAAAAGAAGAGTCTGAAGAATCTGATGATGATATGACCTTTGGTGTTTCTGGCTAAACCTCTTTTGCAATGTGTTCAATAAAACAATTGAAATCTAAAAATAAAAAAAGATATAGTTATTATTTTAATAGATAGTTTACAATTTATGACGTGCTGATTTTCAAATATTCCAATTAAACTTAACTCTAATATTCATGTTAGTTAAAAAAATAAAATAATTCTCTGTCTTCTATCCCAATTAAAATTTAATAAAGGGAGAGACATTTTTTTTTTAATTTGTGGGAAAAATTATTGTGAAACAGAGGTATACATTCTGTTAAGGAAAAAGCTAGTGATCCACACAGCCCCCCCCCCACCCACCTACCACACTGAAAGCATTCTTCATACTCAAGGACATAGGGGATTCTTAAAGTTAATAAATCACAAGTCAGATCGCTCTCTGGCATTCTCTGCTTCGAGCCAGATCTCACATCAGCATTGATATCCCTCTTCTGACCCCTGCCCAAACCTGCAGCATCACCCTATCAATGCACTACTGCAACCATTGATGACATTGATGACTGATCTTCAGTAAAATTTGTACTTGTCTGTGATATCCATGATATTGTTTTATAGTTTGAACATTCTCTTGGATCACCTTTCTTTGGAATGGGCCCAGAAATAGAACTCTTCAAGTCAGCTGTCCAAGTAGCTATCTTCCAGCTTTCCTGGCAGAGACAGGTGAGTGCTTCTGGTGCTTCACTAGCTTGCCATGTGTGACATACGAATAGAGAAGACTGGTTCAGTCTGTTTTATTTGCCACCCCCCCCTCCCCCCCCCCGCCCCGGCTATAAGGAAGCATCGTCTTGACAGGAGAAGAAAGAGGAAGGCCAGCACCATTAAAAGTGCAGAATATTTGAGATCTCAGAAGGGGGAGAGGCCAGGACCACAGTCTCCAGAGACAAGGGCACCTAGTAGAAGAGAAGTACTGAGGCTCAGCCACTGTGAGTGGAAGCAGTGAGTTGGCTTCCTGGGCCCTGGAGGCAGAATCCAAGGAATCAGGGGACTGAGAGTCTGGTCCCTGGTAAAGAAGAAGTGTTGCTCTGGAATACTACGTCCTTACTAATTTATGATGCTGGCTTGGAGGAGCATGTTAGCCTCCACGAACGGTTATTGTCTATGTGTTCTAGATTATCAAACCTAACATAGCAGAATGCCATCAGAGAAATATTGCTGTCACAATAGGATAAAGTAGGAAGAATGTAAACTTGAACATTTATATTTTACAATTTTACCTCGTTCTGCCAATTACTTGGACTTTAGTAAATATTACCTGTTCCCCTGGTGATTTTGAAGTGAGATGGTGTTGAAATCTCTCTGAGCACTTGAATGGCTCACAGAGACTATAGGATGGGACATTTGAAATAGGTGTCTAGCTGAGATGCCAGGGAAACGGTAGCCCTAAAGGCAACACCTGCTTGCAAAGAGAACTTTAGACTATTTCGCTTCAATGAACTGAGTTTTCGAAATGCTCATGGAATTTGATATATACATCAACTTTTCCACTGTTCTAGCACCCCGGGAACCTGAATGTTTTTATTTGCATCCATAAACCCCTGCAAAGGTTTTACAGTTATTGCGCCCACTGGTAAGTGCAATAATCTGTGATATTCAGATAGAACACATTCAAACTTCCTGCTCTCTACATAAAAATGCATGCTAATGGTCGCTGGATAATTAAAATTAAACTACATTCAATAGATAAACAAATTAAAACAGAGCAAATGAGGTGCATGCCTCCCTAAACAGCACACACATTACCAGAGTGGATGACCCTAATTATTCAAGAATATAGCAAGTGTTGTTGTAGGAGCTATTGACTTTCTCTTACGATAAGAATTTTCAGTATTAATGAGTAATATTTGTTTACACATCAAAACTGTTTGCTATAGAAATTTAAAAAGGAAACTTCATTACAGTTACCTAAACATTACAGACTAATCAAGGTTTACTATTCAACAGATAATGATCTGCTAATAACTTTTTTAGCATTCATTTTTAATTGCAAAGTAATAGCTGAATGCATTCTTTATGTTTTTAAAATATTGCAGTTCTGATTAACCTCATGTATCAATTATTACTTTAGAGGTAACAGCCACTGTTAATTTGGACACTTCCAAATGTATCTTAAATACTTTTATATATTATACATTTTTATATATTATTCATCGTTGGCAGTATTGTCTTGGCTGTACTTTTTGACAGTGTTCCAACATAGGATTTTTCTATATGATTTTTTCTCTAGCATGCACTTATCAACCGATGGTGTGTTTTATGATTTTTATACAATATATACAAATATATCTCAGTATTTCACCCCATTTAATTTCCCTTCACTCTTAGCTGTATTAAAGAGCAAATACTCATAATGAAAAAAAACCCCAAAGTTTCAAAAGGTTTATAATAAAGTGCAATATCTTTCATTTCACTGACCCTATATCATTCCCACCAAACACTCTTTTTTTGGGGGGGGGCATCACTGCCCTCTGGTCCTGGGAGTAGAGGGCCCAGCCTTTGCTCCTGTGGAGCCGCTGCTGGAATTGAACCTTCATTCCAGTGGGCCGCAGTCCCACATACAACCACTATGCCACCGGACCTCAGCCCCCCACCATACACTCTTTAAGTTGATGGTGGCTATTTCTCCAGATGGCAAAAGACAACTTAAGTTTACATAGTTATTAATGGAGTATCAACTCCAGACCTTCCTACTTCCTGTTCATGGAACCTGGAGGCATAATGGCGATGTGATGGGCTGTGATCAGCAGTTCAAACCCATCAGCCACTCTGCCGCAGAAAGATGAGTCGCTCTACTCTCATAAAGAGTTATTATCGCAAAAGCCCACCTTTCTTCTCCTGTCGAGCCACTCAGTGTTGGAATCAACTCGATCCCGTGACTTTGCCTTTGGTTTACCTTTAAAAGCAAGGATGGCGGGATTTTACCTCATTTACTTTGAACGTTTTGTAAAGGTTTACATGCTTGGTAGAGTAGAGGACTCTTGAAGACAAGGAAGATCGTTTTCATATAGTGGCTGTAGAAATGTGCTCAATCATAACAACCATAACCACTATGATGCTTATGCAGGACCTGGAAGTGTTTCTGTTATACTAAGGGGTTACTTTGAGTTGGAAGTCACTTGACAGCATCTACCAGGGTCATAATGGGATAACTTTTCCTTCCTATCTATCCCCTGTGGCGCTCATGTGCTTATGTCAATTTCATGATGGAGATGTAGGGGTGGAGTCTAGCCTGCTAATCTGGAGATAGCCATTGAGAAGCCACTGAGGCCTCTGGGGGGGCATGGCTTTCTCCTGAGACTTCTGGGAAATCTCGCAGTATTTCCCCTGATGGAGATGAGAGGTCATCTCCCCAGTGGTTGGGAGTTAGTCTCTGAGACGATGAACTATGGACAAGACAAGATGGCATCATCCGAGGAGCTCGAGGAGCTGGAGGAGAAGCCATACAGTCTTACCCCAATGAAACCCGACCTCTGAAGCCAGAGAAACCACATGGAGACCCCTGCCAGCGATGAGTTGCTTCTGCCACCACTGGATGCTGTTGATGGACCCTGAGCCCTGGAAGTGAGGAGCCATGGGGAGACCCTTGCCGGCGCCAGAATTCTGCACCCACTGGCCTGTGACTTTGTAAGTCAGAAGGAGACTTGATAGACTGCTATTGGGCATATGGGCTAATATCGGATGTATCACTTTGACTGGACTGGGTTGGAATGCTTTCTCAATGTTCCATTCCTCTTGTATGTAAATATTACCCATATCCATATGCGTGTCTATGAATTTGTGTCTCTGGTCTACTCAGACTAACACATTCCCCAAACTATCAAAAACAAATGCCCTAATATTGAGTCAATGCTGACGTGCAGGAGACTTATAGAATGTGGCAGAACTGCCCCCGTGGGTTCTGAGACTGTCCCTGTTTGCTGGAGGAAAAAGCACATTCCTTCTTTCTTCAAACTGCTGACCTGGTGGCTTATCATCCAATGTGAAACCACTACATCACCAGAGCTCCTATAGCTTCTATTATTATCAAGCAGCTGCCAGTTGGTGATCATATCTCTGAAAGCTTTTGGGGTCTCTTTTTCTATTATTGTGAAACTGCACAGATATTTCTCCTAGTTCTTCTATAACAAAAATTCCACATGGATGACTTTATAAAATGTTTGCTTATTTGTTTGTTTTTTCCCTCACAGTCTGAAGGGTATGAAACCGAGTCAGGGTTTTAACACTCTCTTTTTTTTTTTTCTTGTCAGCAGCCCAGGGTATTTCTTGGTTCTTGGTAATATTTACATAGCATCTGTCTTTAGTAGTATCAGTCTCTGCCTGTATCCAACTTATTTGCTTGTGTGTGACTCAGGACTAGAATTAAGAAACTTTGTACAATTGTTTGGCTTCAATTGTTTGATTGCATCGTATCTGATTTCATTATATAAAGTGATTACATTATATTCGATTATATCAACAGATGTGAGGCATGTTCGGAGACCAATACACATTTGGTAAGAACACATCCATCCATAAGAGCAATTTTCATTTATTGTAAGTGCTTAAAATTTGGAGTCCCATATACTTCACTTATAGAAAATTTTCTTTTGTTTTTATCAGATAATATTTCTTTTATTTTTTTGCTTATTTTTTATCTAGAATTCCTGTTAGGTTGGAATGTCCAATATTTGGCTGGATGGATTAAATGACCCTCTATTAATTTTAAAATTTTATCTGCATTTTATTCCTTTTCTTAGGATATTTATTTGCTTTATTTCAAGCTGTCTTTTGATTTTTTTAAAAAATGTGACTACATATATGTATATAAAGTTAGCTCTTTTATTGTATTATTATTGAAAATGTATTGAGCAAAACCACACGGATTTGTTTCTAGAAGTATATTTCAGTGACATTACTTAAATGCTTTGAGTTGTGCAACAATTCTCAGCTTCTTTTCTGAGTTGATTCTCCCCAATCAGCTTAAACTTACTCCCCTCTAAATTCCTAGCTAAGCTTTCACCTTGCCATTGGCAATTTGATCTTGTAAACACATCTTAAAAGAGTACAAGGCAGACATTCTTTACTAACTAAACTAAACAATTTCTAAGAAAGACTTCAGCAGATATTTTTGGCGTAAGTTTAAAGATTCTATCATGGTGATGATAGGTTTGCCCAGACTCTCTAGCTCCAGAAGATCTGAATAGAGTCCATAAATACAAAATTCTGTTCTGCAGTTTCCAATTTTAATCAGAATTCTTGTATAAAAAGTAGTTACTCAAAGTGTTCCATAATTGTAAATGGGAACGACCCATATTTCTGGCCTCATTATAAAAGAAATTGTTGTTCATGGAGGGAGTTAGCCAAACATTCCATCTCTGTATTTTATTCCTCACCCTGACACTTTCTTGGTTGCTACAAGTGATAGAGACTAGTTTTTGTGACTAGGCTGTAAAACAGATGTGTTATACTTGTTCTTATGCCAATGAACTAGGATGTTTCATGAAACCATGACCTTTAGAGATCAAATGCCAGATGTTTGGCTGCATAAGCAGCCATAGCAGTGACATTTAAAAAAATCTTTGTTGTAATTCTATTTATCATACCACTATGGTCAGCTTTTGACAGCTGTATTACTTGTCACTAGCTATAAGAGCTCTGAAGTAGTGTTTACAAGTTGGGCTGCTGATGGCAACACCAGTAGTTTGAAATCACCAGCATGCCATGGGAGAAAAATGAGGCTTTCTACTCCTAAAAAGTGACAAAGTCTTGGAAACTCACAGGGGGCAGTTCTATCCTATCCACTGAGTCAGCATTAGCTTGAGGACAGTGATTGCTATTACTGCATTATAGCAGTTAACTATTAAACTCTATCCCTAGTCCTTGTAACTTTCCCATTATTATAACATGAATCCCACAACCCATATGATATACATTCTAATCCTCCCTTTATTCTTTCTCTTAGAACTATTGGTCTACATATATTTGCCTGTCCTTGTTTTTTTTTTTATATGAATGAGGTCACTATGTCGATTCATTTTAGTTTTTTCAAGTTCTGTCATTTTGCAGGATGCATCAAAACTTCATTTTTCTTTCTGGCTGTCATGGAGTGAATTTTATTAATATCTCCTTTCTACTCTCTTCTATACTCTTCTTGATAACTCCCACCAAGTGATTGATAAGATTATGCAAATATGTGTGCAACGCTAAGAGACGGAAATGATCACTTTCAGTTATGATACACCTGGCCCTAAGGATGAACCATCTTTGAAACAAGAGCAGAGAGAGAATCCTAAGACCATAGTTTGGGAAGCACATTCAAAATATCTGAATTGGTGGAGGCCAAGACCAGAGACAATTCAGGTTGAGGCCAGGAGACAGAGCAGCAAAGCAACACCAAGACAATGGGACTGTCAGGCTGAGAAGGAGACTGGCTTCCCGTGCCATAGAGCCAGAATTCCAAATACCATGTGTCTGAAAGGCTGGAAACTGGAAAAAATCTGGCTGAGGAGAAGTGTTCGTGCTAGACAAATGACCCTATCCTTACACTTTAGTAGTCCTGGCTTATTACCTACTTGAATGAACCTCTTTAATTGTGACTATCATCTGAGAGTTCTGTGTGGTCATTGCAATGAGTGATCAAATCCAGCATAGAAGTGGAGTGTTGGAGGAATGGTTGCTGTTAGAATAAGGTAAGAAAGGTGTGGAGGCTTCTCTAACCCCTACAGCATGGCGGTAAGAAAGCCAGACGATGTCAGATATCATTACTCCATGCTGCTTACCATCTGAGTAGCAATTCATTGTAAGTGTTAACACCAAAAAAGATTTTTTTGATGAGTTCATCTGTTGCTGGATATTTAGATTCTTCTTTCCTCGTTTTGGACTATAACTAGAGCTGCAATGAATATTGGTATTCAAGTATCTTATCTCTGCTTTCAAGTCTTTTGGGTATTTTCCTAAAAGTGAAATGAATGACTCGTATGGTAGTTTTATTTTTAGTTTTGTGAGGAATAGTCATGCTATTTTTCACAACAGCTATACCCTTTTTTCATTCCAACCCCCAACACTTGGTTCCAGTTTCCTCACATCTTCTTCAACATTTGTTATTTTTGCCTATCTATCTATCAATCATCTATCTATCTATCTATCATCTATATATTTATTGTCATCCAATTTGTTTTTACAGACATTTTCACATTTAATTATTTCTGACTTTTCACTGTATTTTTCTCTTTCATATTGTATTATTTTCTTAGAAATCCAATATCATGTTGATTGTGTATTGTGTAATATTTTAGATATATTTGCAATATTGGGGACATATTTAAATAAGAAGAGATTTTCTTTTTCTGAAATGCATATTTAACTCAGAGTTTCCTCATTACAGCTAATAATCATATCTTGGAAGGCATTTGGGTAGACATAAATGTTGTGGTCTGTAGACACTAACGATAACAAAATATGGCCATTTACTCTGATAAAAGAATTATCAGACCCTTTCTGCCCGCTCCCCCCTCCCCCCGAGTGCCGCTCCGGCTGCACCGCGCTCGCTCCGAGCCCTGGGCTCCTCCGAAGCCAGCGCCGCCGCCTCCCTCGCCGCCATCATGATCATCTACCGGGACCTCATCAGCCACGATGAGATGTTCTCCGACATCTACAAGATCCGGGAGATCGCAGACGGGCTGTGCCTGGAAGTGGAGGGGAAGATGGTCAGTAGGACCGAAGGTAACCTCGATGACTCGCTCCTCGGCGGCAGTGCCTCAGCTGAAGGCCCCGATGGCGATGGAACAGAAAGCACCGTGGTCACTGGTGTGGTTATTGTCATGAACCATCACTTGCAGGAAACCAGCTTCACAAAAGAAGCCTACAAGAAGTACATCAAAGACTACATGAAATCAATTAAAGGCAAACTTGAAGAGCAGAAACCAGAAAGAGTAAAGCCTTTTATGACGGGGGCTGTAGAACAAATCAAGCACATCCTTGCAAATTTCAAAAACTACCAGTTCTTTATTGGTGAGAATATGAACCCAGATGGCATGGTTGCTCTCCTGGACTACCGTGAAGATGGTGTGACCCCATATATGATCTTCTTTAAGGACGGCTTAGAGATGGAGAAATGTTAACACAGTGGGCAACTCACGACCAATTGCCTCATCCTAACCAGCTGCTGTTCATCCACACGACACCAGGACTTAGACAAACAGAACTGATGTCATCGTGAGCTCTTCATTTACTTTTGACCTTGATTTATTTGGAGCGGAGGCTGTTTCTTTTTTTAAAAGGAAAAAAAAAACGTGTATGTTGTTTAAAAATAAAACGCATTTAAATTCACTTGAGAATGCCTCCTCCTAGTTGACTATCAGTAAACTAAATTCACCTTGTGTAGTGCTCTCGGAGGAGCTAGAGCCACGTGGTAGACGGCGACAGTGGGAGGCTGTCTCCAGATGCCCGCGACAGCCAGACCACAGGGATCCACATAGCGACAAGAACCCAAAGGCTTAATTCCGAGTTTAAATAAAGGGAACAACCATGTTCTTAGCGGTGCCAGCATCTGAAGTGGATCCTTAACCATTTCGTCAGCTAAAAATGGAAGAGATTATCAAAAGAATAAAGAGACTAATACAATTGGGAAAAAAAAAAAGAATTATCAGAGAAGGGGTAAAAATCTCTCTAAATAGAGAGGTTTTAGGTACTTCTCTTCATACTTTACTTCATTTAGGTTTAGGAATTGTTAATTTTGCAAGTTAAGCTTTATCTAGTAAAGGATGCGACTATAAATAAAAACATTGTTAATTAGAAATTATTTTAGGCTCTCTGCAATTTGAGTGAAGGGTGATTCTGGATGAGGTGCATATTTTAGATTACTATCTTTTCTGTTTTAATGTAGACATTTGACATAGTTTAGAGACTGAGTTCAGAGGCATGGATTTTATGTTACTTCTGCCACTAATAGCTCTGTGGCTGTGACTTCCTTCGATTAGGACTATATTAAAATAATTGTTTTATGCAGGCACACAGTGAACATTGTGCCTCCCAGGCACAAAGATGTGCGATTGGTTTTGGTGAATAATACTTGAGTGGAAACTTGAGGAGATTGAGGTTCACTTACTCTGCTCCTTACCCTTTGCACTATGGTTGTGAGAACAAGAATTGAGTCTCTCTATGAAGATAGCTCACCATCAGACTCATGTTGAATATAACATGTGAATGGAAGTCACCTTCAAAAGACAAGTTGTGAGGCTATTACTGCAGCTTGCTATAATCTACATTATACCTTGAAATGGATTTCCTTTGATTAAAGCCTGGGATATATAGCATTGGCTTCCTGGTTGAGTGTGAGTTGGCAAGGAAGAAAGGTAAACTTTTTCCTGCAATAAATGACAAAAAAGCAAACGTTCCTATTTAACTGATACTTCTAAGGGAAGAGGCAGAAAATAGCATGCTAGTAATGGATGTGAGTAGTTTTTTACTGTGCTTCATAAGTTACTGAAAAAAAAACACAGAGATGTTGGATAAGAATCGGCTATTTTGCAAGAGTTCTTCTAGGTTATAAAGAGACAAACATCTCTCAGTATCAGAAAAGGAATGCAATTTTAAAAGCCTTAACCAAGAAATTGTGATTGAAATCAAGCATGCTACTGCTATATTTACTGTGGAAACATCTGAAAAGGAAAATGATAAAGGTTTCTTCTTCAATGTCCAACTGAAGGTATGGCACCAAATAAATTCTTCAGATTGAGAAAAATATCTCATGAGTAAAGGAGATTAATGAGAGAAAAAATTTGCTAACCTTGCTAGAAATATGTTAAAAGAATGAAAAACATTATATTACTCTCTGTCATTTAAATAGTGAGCAACTAAGGGTGATAACTTTAACATCTTTCTGCCTTTTTATTTCTTTGAAAAATAAGATTAATTGTATTTCCTCTTTGTATTCCACAAAGAAATCATGAGAATTATGCATTTGTTAATTAGTGTTGAACATCTTTTGTGTACTAAGCTTGCTTTAGGCTTTCTGAAATAAAAATGGGTCTTTTTCTGCAGGAGGAGACTAAAACCAGTGTGTGATCAGTAAGCATTTGTGATTTTGAAGTACTGTAAAGAAAGCTTATCTCCTTTAGAATTGGGCAGGAAGCTATCATTTTCTTTTCTAGAAGAGATGGTGTATACTGAACCTTGAAGTAAACCAGAGTTATACAGCTGAAATGATGGAGGAAAGGGATTCTATACAGAGGAAAGAAAAGACAGAAAAGAGGAAATAAAAAGCAACTAAACCCACTGCCACCCAATCAAGTTGACTCAGAGTGACTTCCTATTGGACAGAGTAGAACTGCCCCATGGGTTTCCAAGGCTGTAAATCTTCATGAGAGAAGAAACCCTTATCTTTCTCCCATAGAGCAGCTGGTGGTTAAAACTGTTGTAACTCTCCATTAGCAACCAAATGTGTGACCCACTACATCTCCAGGATTCCTTCGGAAGGGGGAAGGTATAGCATAGGGACTCAATAAGTGGTTGTGGGGTAGAAGAGGCCTCAAGGGTAGAGGGAGGCTAGATTATTTTGTACCATGAGAAAGAGTGAGACTTTACCAAATCAAATTGTGAGTCACAGAAAGATTTGAAATATGAAAAGAAATTATATAAATGTATAGCATTTTTAGAAATTTCACTAAGGGACCAATGGAGGGCAGTTCAAGGCAGCTAGAACATCAGCGAGAATAATCCAGGGCATGGGGATGAGAGGGAATCTATTTGAGAGAATGTAGGGAATTGTTTAGAAAATAAAATCATTAGAATCGGGACACGGGTGGAATCTAAGATATCTGTGGTGGGGTGTATGGATAGACAGGTGGTGATTCTATATACTAAGCATGAAATATGGGAAGTAGCAGCTTTTGAGAAAAAGATAACTTGGTTAGTAATGTCCATATAAAGATTGCAATTTGCTTGTGGATCATACATAATGAAGTGTTTAGTAGAAAATTTGCACTTTAACAATTGTTTGCAGAATTGAGGTCTGATTAAGAAATACAGGTATTGGAGTCAGAATCATGCACAGATATGTGATGTGTTGAAGTTATGTAGCAAGATGAACAAGCACACAGTGTTATGAGTGAAACTATGGGGAGCATAAAAATTATGAATATTTAATCATATATAATAGTTGCCTTTATTTAAGCGCCTACTAAGTGCCATGAACTATACTGAGATTTATATGCATTATTTATTTAAACTGCTCATATAAATGTTTTGATAGTTTTATACTTTATAGAGGAGAAAACTAAATTACAAAGAGTTGACTTATCCAATGTAATGGAACTGGTACATAGTAAAGTTGGGATTTAAACTCAACTAGCCCAATTGCAGAGTGAACTGGCTGAATTGCTACAATCAGGTAGTGAGTCATGAAAACAGCTGAGGAAGTGTTACCCTGGGAGAGGAGGGCATCTAGATGAATTGGTTACATAGGATATCAAGGCAGAGAGCATTGCCAAAGAAATCTCAGTGTGTGAAGAATTGTAAGGGAAATAATTTTGAATGTGGGGGGGGGGAGTTATATTCCAAGCATGTTTCATAGCTGAGGCCGTATCAGTGAATTTGGCAAGAATAGAGAGCAATTTGTAGTTAGTAGAGAAAGGACTAGAGATAGGAGAGTCAATATTAGAAGTAAATGGTACTTCCAGAAACTTAGTATTTACAGGAAGAAAAGGGAAAGGAGAATCTGTGGCCAGGGATGCTTTGTATATGTGACTGTTTTGTTACTAAAATTTTGGTTATGTAAGATGTGACCATACACAAATTAGCTGAACATAATCAGCAAAGTGAATTTTCCTCACTGAAAATCTCTATTATTTCTCAATGCTGGTCTTATATATTAAGCAACCTTTCTGTTGTCGAGTGTCAATACAGTATTTAAAGCAGCTGAACTATTGCATCTGGAAAAGGTCTCCCCTTGGGGTTGGGTTGCCTTTGGGTGTGTAGTACATTGGCCTGTGTAGTGACAGACAGTGTAGCTACAAAGTTCTCCACATTTGTTGATCAATCGACAATTTCTAAGGCTTGGTGCTGTAACGTGTTGCCACTGGGTTGCTAAATGCAAGGTCGGTCATCTGAAACCACCAGCAACTCAGGAGAAAGATGTATCTTTCGATCCCCATAAGGAGTTACCAGTCTTGGAAACTCACAGGGAGTTCCACTCTGCCTTATGAGCTTGCCATGGGTCAGAACTGACTTGATGGAAGTGAAGGAGCGATTACTAAGGACTGTGCCCAGGTCGCAAGATGACAAAGAAGATGCCTTATTATTCAGTTGTGCCATTTGATAAGAAAAAAATGTGCTGGAAAAGTCCCTTAAGTCACATTTTCTATCTCAAAATTAAGTTTCTTTGTTTCAGCCAACACTCATTTATTTATTATACTGTGGTGGATTGCATGTTGTTTTCATGTTGGAAGGCGTGCTATCCTTATTCCAAATCCTGGCAGAATCACTTGTGATGGATAGTTCTTGATGAAGCTTCCAGAATAACATAGATGAGAAAGAAAAAAATGGAGAAACAATGTGAAAATTGGCAATGGAATATCTATGGGACGCAACTTAGTAATGTTAGGTATAATACCTTAGGTTAGAAGAAACCAAAATCACAAGATCTGAAAAACAGACTTGAATCCAATGATGACAAGGAAGATGATCCAGGTCAATGTCACATTTTGCTCTTTTCTACGTGGCGGAATCAATAATTGTAATGGACAAAGCAACAAATAACAGCGATATGTATTTTGATACATTGTTGTTTTTTGTTTTGTTTTGGGGGCATCACTGCCCTCTGGTGGTGGGAGTAGGAGGCCCAGCCTTTGCTCCTGTGGAGTTGATGCTAGAATTGAACTTCCATCCCAGCGCGCCGCAGTCCCATGTACAACCACTATGCCACCGGGGCTCAGCCAAAGTTTTTTTTTTTTTTTTTTTTTTTAATATATCAATGACACATCTAATTGCTTTAGTGTGGTAAACATTTAGAAAATAGTGCCGTGTGTTTTTTCTCTGCATCATGAGTGAATATTTTCTGTAGTCTCAGTACTTATATGTTCTCTGATAATTCCATATAAGATAGTGTGATGATGTGGATGTCATATAAGAGAGAACAATTAGTTTTGAGTTCAAACCTGACAGTCACTAGATATCAAACTTAAAACAAATCATTTGATCTCTCTGGATCTTGATATACTCTTTTGTGGATAAAGTACTTGAATTAGGAAATATGAGCAGATGATTTTTAGATCTCCTTTGTTATTACACCCATATATGTAAGGTAGGTGATTTTAGATGAAATTAGAGAGCTCATTGTTAATCAGTTTGACAGAAAGTTGCATGAAGTTAACAGAAATGATATTTGCATTATCAAGAAGGTAAACTTTTTTCCAAGATTAATTGTAATAAGGAGAACAATCATTTAGCCCTAGTGTTTGATACTGCTCTTTCTTCTATTGTACCATATATGGTCCATAATTAGCTCATGTAAGTATGAATACAATGGCAGCAGTATGATAAATAAATAGACCTTCAATTTTTTATTTGCAAAGATTTGTTTGGGTAATGATTTGGTAGTGTTTACAAAGTTAATTCGGGGCAACTGATTGTTCCTATAGTTAGAATTTAAGCTAATGAGTGTGCAAATTCTATCATAATATATGTTGAGCTGTTTATAAATAAATTGTAGGAACTCTTATGTCAACTTAATAATGTGTCATACAGTTGATGACATTACAAACTCCTTGAAAAATCATTTGTTTCCAAATAAAAAACAGATCCATTCTTTTTGAGTCAATTCTGACTCATAATGACTCCACAGGACCAACTAGAACTGTTTCATGGGCTTCCCAATGCTTTCCCAATTACCTGTGATATGTTTCTTCCAAAGAGAGCTTAGGAACTTTTTAATGCAAGGTGTTTGGTTATGTCTCAGAAGTTTCTATGATTGTACCTCTGTGTGCTCTGTTGTCAAGATGCAGAACCTACAATTGCATATGTCAAAATGTCCTCCCAAGTTCTTGACTATCAAACACTGTCTGTGATAATAAATGTTTCCTCCTTTAGCATTCTGAATTTGGGGGTATTTAATTACATAGTAATAGATAATTGATACAGATGAACTAGAATAGCTATAAATTTTCCATCCCAAGCATAATAAAAATAAATTATTGACTTTAATTAAATATCCTAAGATACTTGACTTTTCTTTCAACTCCATTTTCTTTCTTACTCTCCACTTTGGTAAATATATTTATCACCTGGTACAACAAAAAGAGTCAGATTTTCTACTAAGGTTGAGACCCATGTGACAGTATCTTGGAGGGGAGATTGAAGAGGTGAGATTGTTTTTTAGACTGTGTGAGGGAAGAAAATATATCGCCAGTGAATCTGTCTTGATGGTCACTATTAATTATCACCCAGACAATGTTTCCTTTCCTCTCTACCTCCACTTTTTTAGATTAAGTGAAACTCCTCTGTGGGGACTTTACACATTTTTATGAATGACACTAGCAGTCAAATTCTGAAAATGCTTGTCTGAATTTAACTTGTCCTTTCCCCTTTCTCTATTTTCCTAATGTCATCTAGGCTAATAGGCAGAGTCAGGTGCTCTTTCTTAAGCTTTGCCAGCAGATGCTCTGAAGAACAACAGATCAGAACTATCTCCATTCCTTACCTACAAATGCTAAATAGAAAACACCCTGAGATAGCAGGATACCAATGTAGGTCTCCATACTGTATTTAAAAGAAAAGTCTGTGGTTTAACAGTTTTAATAAGAATCACATAATACAACTTCTTTTGTACACTATGGTAAATAGTTAGCGTCACTTATGTCAATGTGCTTCTGAAACCCAGATGATAACATGCCAAGTTAAGATCAAGAGAAAAAAGTACTAAAAGTATGTATGATTCTTCAAAGTTCCCCACCTGGTTAGCATAGAATAGACTAGGACCCCTATTTCCCACCTTTATTTATGGCCTTTTTTCTTTTCTTTTCTTTTTTAAATAAGAGTAAGTAGTCAACTGTAGATCCGTGGAGATTTGATGATAGAATTCTGATCTTCTATACTGGAGATCTGGGTTTAAATCTCAGGGCACTTCACCTTGAGCTATCCCTCCACTGTTAGGGAAGACACGTGATTTGTTATTGATGTTGAATGGTTTTCAGGGGAGCTTGCAGAGGATGATGGAGTAAGAAGACTGGCCTGGTGTTCCCCTTGTAATCAACCAGTGAAATCTAATGGGCCACAATGATCTGATTCTGTTTTTATGGTGTCTTCATAAGTCAGAGAAATGATTAGTTCAATTCTTTCAATTTCATAAGCTTGCAAAAAAATGGCTTTTACATAATTAAAATGGCCTAAGATTCCCTCACAAAGATCCATAAATGTGGCTCTTGCATTCCCTGAGATAGTATAGTTTGGATGAGCCATTGTACATAAAGTTTAAAGTTCTTTTAAAGGGAATCACACATCTTTTTCTTGGACCACACTGTTTCTTCTGTTATAGTTGAGATTTATCCATGCTTTAGAAATGAAATAAATACCATAAAAATCACTTTCATTTGAACTTTCCCACATTTACTCCCCGTCTCTCTTTGCAGCACCTCTTTGTGAACTACGTGTAGAGGAGCACACATTCATTCGGAGGGAAGCAATTTATAATCAGGGGCTAGTCTTCATCCTGAGTATGGCTAAAAGTAGAGTTAACTTCAACTGAACACATTAATCAGTGCCTCCTTGGAAACAATGTTCTAGTATATGAGTTCGAATTGTAATGAATCTAAAGTGAGGCAAATGAATATGTCTAAAATTAGATTCCTATTCAGCAAAATCCACACCCTTCCCCCTTAGACAGTTTTCCTGGTTGACTCTCTGCAGCACTCAAGGGCACAGGCCTTTGCAAAGACTTTGTTCCTTTCCTTGTTTCTCATATGGGCACTCCCAGGACCCTTCAAGAGGATTGATCTCTGGTGCGGAGCAATTTCTCTGTTTAATTCCAGCTGTGCTGCACCTCTCAGATTTTTCCAACATTAATTTCTACATGAGCCAAGGCAAATTAGCAACTGGGAAACCTGATTAGATTACTGCAGGCTTCCTCTGTGGACTATCTTATCTTTCCCCAGTGAAGGGAGTGTTCTAACAATTCTTCTATGCCTATTAGACATTCATTAATTATCATAAAAGAAGGAAGTGCTCCTAAAGAACACAAATATATAATTCCCAGTTAGATCATTTTAATTTTAATCATCATACAAGTCTAAATGAGCTACGTTCACTTTTTCTTGCTCTTAAATTGAATATTTTAACAAAGTTTTAAAAGAAATACCACTCATTCAAATACTTATAAGGATTCAAAATATATTTCTTCAAGAATGCTGGCTATATAAGTATCATATTAATGTTGATCCCATTATGAATAAACATGATTTGGGACCATGCCTTATATGACAATTGAATTTCAAATTTTCTCAAATTTGCTATTGTTATTATAGTCATGGTCAGAATGTATTTTAACTGATAGTCTTCAGACCCGCTGTTACACAAGACTTCCTGGTATCTATATGCGGTCGATCTTCTAGTCATGTACATAATCTACTGTTGGTATGGACTTGGGTTTCTTTCAGCCTTGGTGCTTGTTCACCTTAGCAAGATGCTCCATGCTGGGGTCACAGGGATCTCTGTCTTCCTGATTAAGTCAATCTCTTCATGAAACACTGACTTTTGCAGAAAAGAGTTCATAAGAGATAGACGTGAATGCTCCAATTTTTTTCTCTATCTCTCTGTGTTGCGGCCTCTTTGTGTCTTTCTCAATCCTTTACTATGTCCCCGTCTTTCAGAGGACTTTCTCCATAGAAGAGAACTGAGAAGGGAGGATCATTTTGAGAGCTCTATGAAAACAAAACAACACAACAGAAAATGCCAGTCAATGGGACGAGTCTGCTAACTCAAAATCAGAGTTCACCCAGAGGTGCCTTCAAAGAAAAGCCTATTTATATAGTTATGGAAATCTGTCATGCTAAATCCCTTGGAACATTATCCTATGTTAACATGCAAAAAGGTCATTATGAATGGGAATCAAGTCAGTGGCAGCTAGTTCTTTGAGGCATGAGTAGATTTCAAAATCTCTGTAATAACCCTAAAAACACATGCACATTTTGAGTATTTATCTCTATACAAGCATATTTATAAGAACTATGTTAGTGTCTTGGTTCCAAGATAAGCCATGATTTACCTGTTTAGCAGTTCAAAACCACCAGAAGTTTCACAGGAGAAAGACGGTTTCAAATCCAAAAGCAGTTACAGTCTTGGACACCCACAGTGGGGAGCTGTGGGTCAGTGAACTTGGTTACCTCTCTCTCTCTCTCTCTCTGTGTGTGTGTGTGTGTGTGTGTGTGTGTAGATATATGTGTGTATTTAGAGAAAGATGATTCATTGCTTTTATCAGATACTCCAAAGGAGAGCTGCCAAACTGCCAAGAGTTACTGCCCCAGAGGTTAAAGAACATAACTGGTGGTAATTAAAGACAGGTTTTACAGCTAAACTGCTATTGCTATCAGTATCTTAGGTCTTTGGGTTTTAGGAATGTAATTATGAAAGTGAAAATTCTAGTTTTATATTATACACATAAGATACTATTTGAATAAAAATTCTCACTATCAAAACATCAAGACTGTGTGGAGAACCTCAGGGTTTAAATTTTCACATAAACTTGCAACTAACTGATTTCTTTCAGATATGTCAGTTATCTATTTGTTCTGCTATCATAGACTCTGGAACAGGAGTTTAGTGATAACCAAGCATTTTCAAATGATGACTTTCAATACAATGGAAATGAAGGCTTCATTTTTCCTTCTTTCAGTCTAGTAGAACTTTGTTCTCCCATGCCTGAAATATAAATATATTTTGGGACTCTATCTTTTCTAGTGCCTAGGTATTGATTAAAAAGGTCCTTCAAAAGGGATTGGGTTCATCGTGTTTCATCTTTATGATGAAATATTTATTTCCCATTAAAAGGCAAATACTTCTTGAGGAAAACTTTGAATGGAAAGGCATCTAAAAAATACCTTACCAATTAAATATGGTGGACTAAAAAAGCTGCAAAAAAACTTTTTTGGGCAGGGAACTATTGAGTTTTCATTTGATTATGAATTGCAAAAATTCATAAACACACATATATATATATATATACACACACACACACATACACACATCAAACCACCTAGTGTTTTGAAAAAAGTTTTTACTCGAGCCCTTGGCATCAGCTCTACATTTATCCCCTCTCTCCCTGATGAACCCTTGATAGTTTATAAATTATTATTTTTTCATGTCTTGAAATGTCTGATGTTTCCCTTTACCCCCTTATTTGTGTCCATAGCCCTGGGAGAGGGTTATAGATAGTTCACTGTGATCAGTTGAACCTTTCTCACCTGACCTTCCCCTTTCCCTTCTGATATAGCTACTCTCAATATTAGTCCTGAGGAGTTTGTTTATCCTGTATTCCCTGTGTTTCCAGTTCTTATCTATACCCAGGTACTGCCCTGGTCTTGCCAGATTGGTAATGTATAATTAGAGTTATGGTATTGGGGATGGGAAAGTATTAAAAAAACCACAGCAACGGTGTCTGTTTCATCGGTGCTACACTGTACCCTGATGGGCCTGTCTTCTCCCTACCACCCTTTTCTAAGGGGTGTCCAATTGCCAACAGATTGGCTTTGGGCCCTCACTCCACATCCCACCCCCAACCACCCCCTATTCACATTGACATGATGGTTTGTTCTAGGTCTTTGATGCCTACTACATGATGCCATCAACACCTCATTATCACACAGGCTAATGTGCTTCTACCATGCAGACTTTTTTTGTTTCTCAGCTATAGGGTTGATTATTTCTCTTTAAACCTTTAAGACCTCAGATGCTATGTGATTTGATAGCCGGTGATATCAGCTTCACCAAATTTGCTTGTGTACCCATATGTCTTCAGCAGTCATGTCGAAAAGGTGAGCATCTCAGAATGCCGATTATCAGAACAAAGTGTTCTTGTGTTGAGGGTGTGCTTGAGGAGAGGCCCAATGTCCACTTGCTTCTTTGATATTAAACCTATAAATAGATGTACCTGCATCTACAAGTACTAAGAAAATATTTTGAACATGATAACGGAAAAAATGAACAAATGTGCTTGACACAATGGCGGGATGTATGGATTGAATGAGTTGTATGAGCCACCTATAAAATGAGTTAAGAACAGAAACATATTTATTCAATGCATTTCTTAGGAAATATTCCTTTATTTGCTTTTTGTTAGTTGGCGGTCACCTGAGTGTCTGCCAGGACAGACCAAACTCCAGAACCAGACCCATTGCCCTGGAGTCAATTCTGACTCGTGACCACTAGATAGAGCCAGGTAGATTTGCCCCTGGTGGTTTCCAAGACTGCATCCCTTTATGTGATTAGAAAGCCTCATCTCTCTCCCAAGGAAAAGCTGGTAGTTTCATGGTGCTGAACTCAAGCTTAGCAGCCCAACGCCTACCCACCAATCATCCTTGATTAAGTGGAGGGAAATGAGAAGAAGGAGACTCTTGGACAAGAAAGATTTATGTAGTGGCTACAACAATAGGGTCAAACATAGAAATTGGAAGGATGGTGTAGGATTGGGCAGAGTTGTGAGGCTGCTAACAATAAGAGCAAACAATGTGGTAAGACATTTACTGGTTTCTGATATGTAGTAAAGATAAATAAAACATGAACCCTCTTCAGAAGCCTATAGTTAGTGAAGCAGTTATTCAACATGCTGAGGGTCAGTACTGTCCATGGTGGCAATCTAATAGGGCAAGGATCTAAACTGAGGTCTCTGGGTATAAATATATAGGAATCAGGACATTTATCTTTAAATTAAGTAAGCCTATTCACCGGGTTATTACGTCAGTAACTAAAAAACAACAACCTCATAGGGAGTTGCTGAGTATGTAAGAACTTCGTAGAGTGCTGATAAATGCTTCATGCATACCACATCTCAGAATTAATAAACAGTAAAGAAAAAGGCATTGGTCTATAGCAGGGCCTCTTCTCAGCCAGCAGTCAAGTCTTTCTTAGGGCCTCAACCTCTGAACCACAAGATTGTAGGAAACCTTCTTGACTCTCTGCCTCATGGTTTCTCAATCTCAAAGTTCCTCCTCTGTTCCATCTCATGCTTTCTCTGACTTGATATCTGCTCTTGCTATTGTTCCTTTTCTCTGTTCCATAGTTTCTGTCCTGCAGTCTCTGGTTCTACAGGTCTTGATCTTCAATTCAGACAGAGATCTCAAATGTACCTTCTTCTGATGGTCTGGCATTATTCTCTCTGTTCCTCATTTAAAGATGTTTGTCTTATTGGTAAGGGGGTGGCAATTACAATTGGCTAGTCACCTGTATCAGGCATGGTCATGTAGATCTAGCCAATAATTTGGCAGAAATTATGGAGATGTGACTAAAAGAGCCATATTAAGACACTTCGTTCCATCACAGTTATTAAAATCGCAGCTTAACTGAAGCATGTGGGACCACTGAGAACACAATAAAAATAACCAGAAGTCTTCTGAGTTAGTCCGGGTAGACTAGAGCAACAAATTTCAGAGACACGCATATAGGGATAATGAAAGGGTTTATATACAAAAGAAATGTGACACTAAGAAGGCATCCCAATCCAGTCCACTGCAAAGTCATAAGTCCAATATTAACCCATATGCCCGAAGTCAGTCTATAAAGTCTGCTTCCGACTCAGGAATTCACAGGTCAGTGGGTGCAGAATTCTGGCTCTGGCAGGGGTCTCCCCATGGCTTCTCGCTTCCAGGGCTCAGGTCCATCAACAGCATGCCACTCCAGCTTCAGAGGTCTGTCTTCATCAGGGCAAAGCTGTGTGGTCTCTCCACTGGCTCCTCCAGCTTCTCGGAGGCTGCATCTTGTGTTGCCTGTGACTAATCATCTCTGAAACTATCTCCCAACAACTGGGGAAGATAGCTTCTCATCTTCACGAGGGAAATACCACGAGATTTCCCAGTAGTCTCAGGTGAAAGCCATGCCCACATAAAGACCTCTTTGGCTACTAAATGGCTTTCTCTTGATTAACAGGCCAGACTCCATCCCTACATTTCAATTATAAAATTAACATAAGCAGATGACTGCCACATCTTCTGAAATAGTAGTTTAGAACAGTAGTTAAGTGGTGTTCCTTAAGAAAGATTTTAAGAGGAAACCAGACAGTCTATAAATGGATAGATGTTTAGGGGAAGGGCTAAGACTTGGAAGGAGGCTTTATTTTCTTGGTAGAAGTGGCCATGAAGTCTTACTCATTTGTTCCTTCAAGGTTGATGAGAAGAATGCCTCCAAATTCTTCAAGACTCTGCCCTTTCAGAAGAAGATAGCCAGCCCTATCTTCTAAGGCACTTCTGGATGTCTATCTTCTAAAGGACAAACTTTCCCCTAGCAAATGGGTGCTAACTGTTGGCATCATGAAAATTGTTATTTATATTAGAGAAGCTAACCTGTGATTTCTAAAAACTTCATCTTCTTGACATACAAAATGATTAAGACTAATGAATAATTGCCATTTGACTACTTTTGAACCTCTTTTTTCCCAGTCAGCTAACCTCATATATGGATTTATTAAATTCATACAATTTAATTAATGCTCTATAAAAAGAATTGCATACCAATTTATTCTTGTTCTTATATCAAAATGATGTTTTTTTTCTTTCATTTAAGTTTTGGTGTTTTTTCCCTTAATTTAGGCTATCATAGCATTTCCAAAATATGCCAGTTAAACATTCTCCACAAAACATTCATTATTTAATTCCTAATGTTTTCCACATGCTACTTGTTATTAAATTCCATTTTTATTTATTATTTTGATTGAACCCCTTGACTGTCCATTTGTCGCAATGTGGTGGGTTACATGCTGCTGTGATGCCAGAAGCTATGTCACTGGTGCTTCACATCTCAGCAGAATCACCCAAAGGGAACAAGGTGAGGAGAACTTGAAGCACTTGGATTCAAGATCAAGGATTGCAGTCTTCGGTGTGGATTGCAAATCTGTTAAAAAATACCAAAATCCTCACAACTGGACAAACATCATGCTACAAGCAGAAAAGATCAAAGTTGTCAACGATTTTGATTTTCTTGGATCCTTAATCAATGCTCATGGAAGCAGCAGTCAAGTTTCTTTGTGTAAATCTGCTGCACAAGATTTCTTCGGAATATTGAAAAACAAGGATGTTACTTTGAGGACTAAGGTTCATCTGACCCTAGTCATAGTATTTTAAATTATGTCATGTGCCTGTCAAAGTTGAACAATGAATAAGGAAGACAGAAGAAGCATAGATGCAATTGAATTGTAATGTTGAAAAATATTGAAAGAACCATGTACGGGTAAAAGGGTAAGTCTACCGGTCTTGGAAGAAGTATAGCTTCTCAGAGTACTTCTTAGAGAACTCCTTCGAGTACTTCTGAGAGTGCTTCATAGAGGCAAAGATGACTAGACTTCCTCTGACATATTTTGGATATGTTATCATGAGAGACCAGTCCCTTTAGAAGGATGTCATGCTTGGCAAAGGATGGAATAGCCAAAAAGAGGAAGGCCATCAAGGAGATTTCACTGTGACTGCAATGATTGGTGCAGGATAGGAACGATTTTGAGAATAGCAGATGACAGGGCAATGTTTTGCTCAGTTTTGGATGGGGTCACTCTGGGTTGGAACTGATTTGATTGCACTGAATAACAACTAAAATAAGTTTGATTGAATGAAGTCCAATTTTGACTATCAAACACTCTAAAGCTTTAAGACTGTGGAAAATACATATGTGTGTGTGCACATATACATACTCTTATTATATGCTTTAAAAGCCTACATTCCTCCCCTCCCCAGGGCCTGGTTATTTTGTGAAATAATGAGAAAAACAGAGTACGGAAGTAGTATTATGACAATATGATAGTGATTGTCCAGCAACATGATTCATAATCAAAGCAGCTCTATTTCTTCAGTCCATAAATATTTATTTCTGCTTTAATTAAAATGTGCAGACTTGCGGCTCGCTTTCTTTGGCACTTAGTTTCAGTATTTCAGTATTTCAGATTTAGAAAATTTTATATTGGTAAGTGATCTATTCAATATGACAAGTAAGTTTCATTGTTACATTTTGAGTTGACTTACAATTTTTTAAAAGAACCAAAAACAAACAAAAATTCATAATGTTTTTTATATTTATTAATTCATTTTGTTAGTGTATGGTAGTCTGAAGTCCAGAAGTTAGATGGTGAAAATTTAATTCTTTAAACTTTAAGAGTTATTGTCCATACCTTTGAGATCAAGGGAACTACAGAAGAGATCCATATTTATTCCCCTTCTAAAGAAAGGTTATCCAACAGAATCTGGAAGATATTAACTATATAATTACTATTACACACATAGAATTAAAGAATTTTAATATGATTACTAAGAGTAGGGATTTGCCAGAAATTGAAACCAGATTCACAAAAGGGCATAAAACCTAGGATATAATTGGTGATATCAAAAAGTTCTTGGTGAAAGCAGATAATACCAGAAATATATGTTCTTGAATTTCATTAAGTTGCAAATGTACTTCATAAAGCTGTTGTTGTCATGTACCATGAAGTCAGTTTGAACCCATAGCGATACAATGCACAGCAAAACAAAACACTGCCCCGTTCATACCACCCTCACGATTGTTCCTACGCTTTAGCCTTTTGTTGCAGTCAAGTGTCAATCAATCTTGAGAACATTCCTCTTTGTGCTGCCCAACTATTTTACCAAGTGTGCACCTCTACTGTGATAGTGTGGAGGCTAGGACATTATGAATAACAGTGCTAAGAATAGGAACTCCAAGATCCTTACTTGTGCTCAAAAGGAGCTGTGTGAGTCTGGGTGACCACAGAAACAAATCCAGAGACACTCACATGCGTATATCAAAAAGAGCTTTATATACAGAGTGATTATATATTAAAAAACATCACAGCCCTGTCCAGATCAAGTCCACCTGTCCAATAGTAGCCTATATGTCTGATACTAATTTATAGATTTCTCTTCAGACTCACACAGCACAAGTAATGAAGCTGAATGCTGGAAGATCACAGGCCAGTTGGTAGAAAGTCTTGTGGGTCCAGTGGCTCTGGAAGCACCTCAGCGCTGGTGTGGGTCTTCATGTGGCTCCTCCAGCTCTAGGGCTCTAGAGTTTACCAACAGGAAGACGAAACAGAAAAAAGAGTGTGTTTAGTTTCCAGTGAGCTATTTTTCTCCAGTGTGCCTCCCGATGAGGTCATCAAGCTGCTACCTAATTGACAGGCTAAACTCCACCCCTTCACAAACTGCCCCCAAAGCCCTGGTAGCAAAGTGGGCTATGCATTGAGCTGGTAACCACAAACCAGTGGAGGATTTGAACCCACCAGTAACTCCTCTAAAGTAAGATGAGGCTGTTGGCGTCCTCAAGATTTAAAGTTTTGGAAACTCATGGGTGCCAGTTCGACTAGATCCTTTAAGGGGGGCCATGACTTTGCTTTTTGAGTTTCTCATTGTGTCCATTGAGAACCTGTATATAGATTAAGAAGCAGTTATTTGAATGGTACAAGTGAAACTTGGTGGTTTCAAATGAGGAAATGATTATGTCCTTCCACTATACTTTTTCAACCCATAGACTGAACAAATACTAGGAGGAGCTGAGGTACATGAAAAATAATGCTGCTTTAGTTTTGGAGAAAGACTTATTAACCACCTGAAATATGTAAATGATGTTCCTTGCTTGATGAATTTGAAGAGAACTTGAAGGACTTACTGATGTAAATAAGAGAATACAGACTTCAGTATGGATTACATGTCAGCATGAACATCCTCATGTGCTGGACCCATACAGGTCATGATAAATGATGAAATGGGTGAAATTGTCAAGGATTTCATTTTACTTGTAGTCACAATCAGGGGAGTAACAAAATCAAGAAATTGAAAGATATTTTTATTGGAAAAGTCTGTTGAAAGGACTTCTTTAAAATATTAAAAGATAATAGCAAGTTGTAAGTTATTAAGGGTTCTTGGGAGGGGCAGGTATGAGGAGCTAGTCCTGGGGGACTAAGTGAAGGAAAGATGCTCTGAGAATGATGATGGCAACAAGTATGCAAATGTGGTCTGCATGCAATTGACATATTTATTGATCATGATGGGAATTGTATGAGCTCCCAATGAAATGATTTATTTAAAAAGAAGGAAGGGGAAAAGAAGAGCTTATACCAAAGGCTCAAGTAGAAAGTATTTGGAAATGAGGATGGAAACATATGTACAAATATGATTGATACAAATGATGTATGGAATGTTAAAAGAGCTGTAAGAGCCCCCAATAAAATCATTGAAAAAATATTAGAAGACAGGCTGAGCCCCGGTGGTGTAGTGGTTGTGCGCAGGACTGTGGCCCACTGGGATGGAGGTTCAATTCCAGCTCCACAGAGCAAAGGCTGGGCCTCCTACTTCCACCACCAGAGGGCAGTGATGCCCCCCCCCAAAAAAACAACAAAAATATTTGAAGTCAAAGTTGTCAGCTTGAGAACTGATGTGCACCTAACCTAAGCTGGGGTGTTTTCAATCAGTTTATGTGCATATGAAAAACTTGAAAAAGGAGGACTGAATAATTAAGGTATTTGAATTATGGTTTGGCAAAGAATATTGACCATGCTATGAACCTTCATAAGAATAAACAAATCTGTAATCAAAAAGTTCATTCGTAAGGAGGATGGCAATATTGTGTCTTACCTTTCCTTTGAGCATGCTTTAGGAGGAACCAGAAGGGCATCATGTTTGGTAAAGTAGAAGGTCAGCCAAAAAAGAAGGCCCTTCAAGATGGGTTGACACAATGTCTCAAAATGTGGGCTCAAGCATGGAGTTGGGGATTGATCCATTCCACTGTCCATCAGGTGATAAAACATGGTGAGCTGGATCTGTCTCGATGGCACTAGTAACAAAACAACATGAAAACGACAGCAAGGTTTTAAAAGGTATTAATCTAACTAGAACTATTAGATTACGTGAAGATGAATGTTAAATTGACTAATATATTTTAGAGACAAATTTAATTTGCTTTTAAGTACTATAGCAAATGACATTTTTCTACATCTCTGAATGGTATTGATGTTTATGTGTTCAGGTGTTGCACAAATTAAATCACTTTCATAGGTAGGAGTTAAATGCAGTGGAGAAGTCATTAAAGTAATTTACAGCTCACGATATGTCAAAGCAATTTCCTATATAATCCTACATAGATGGGTGGTGAATGAATCATTGAAAATGAAAGATTTTTTATCTCTAATTACTGTAGCTCTCTTAGGAACCACACATAAATTTTTAATGAAAAAAAAAAAAGACAACAAATCGCAGAAAGAGAGTATAAACTTAATATGGGCTTACTCATTTTTTTTTTTTTTTTTGCTTTTCAAGACTGAAATCCAGGGATCAAGCCTCTTTTTTCCATCTTTGCTAAAATAAAGCAGATTTCTTGATGTTTATAAGGCTCAGAGAATTATTTTGTTTGTCCTATTCATTTTATAAAAATGAATGAGGGTTGCCTAGTAACCTTTCTCTCAATACATGTGATTTAAAAAAAATCTGATTTAAGACTAGTTAAATTCAACTAAAAATAGATTCAGCTACTCTTGAATTTATATGTAAAACCAAGCATGCTAACGTCCATGATTATTTAATTTTATTGAACATTGCATGGAAGTATCTTGCAATAAGTGTTCTGTCATGTAACATCTTTGGTTCACTATTCCTTCTCTTGTGTATTCCTTTCTGCACTAGGAAGCCCTTTTCTTATTTGGATGGAGGGTATATGACTGAGATCTGGAGAATCAGAGCACTGTATTTTCATAACCAAGGTGGTCAGTTCAGGGTGAACAGATGAGCCCTTAATTTTGTCACTCTGAGGAACTCCAGAATAATAAAAACATGGAGAACGAGTAAAAATTTGAAAGAAGTCCAGTCCCAGCGAGTGTTTAAAACTCTGTAAAAAAGCAAAACAAACAATAAAACACAAACAAACCTAGTTTATAACTAGTTCTGCTTAAAAGTTCATTTATACTCTTTGGAACTGAATTTTTGTCACTTTCCAATGAGAGAAACAAGCAATGTTTGTACAGAATTGATATGCTAAGAATCAAGGAGTTACTAAATTAGAAAGAGTTAAAATGAAGTACAGCTTCAGTACATTAGCTAAATTCAGAAGTTTTTCTTCCTCTTTAAATATAATCATTTTCAAATAAGATTGTTATAATTGAGGCTTAGATGTAGACATGTACAAAGAATTAACCTGACAAAGAAATCTATGTTCTCTTATATGTTTAGATGAATCATGTTTCCATATTATACCTTTGAAATGATATCAAATCCATATTTTGTTTTTTCAGTATTCCTGTAAAATATAAGGGTTTACCTCCCTGCCTAAAATGGATTTTTCCCAAGCTATGTACTTAATTTTTTTTGCAAAACAACCTTATCACCTTCAAAGTACTTTCTATTACACTTAATAAATTTGTCACATCTGCAATTCCATTCTTAGAAACATTTTTCAAACTCATCTGTTCAAATGGCTTACAGCACCTCCCTCATTTTGTTCTTCACCTTCTCTATTGCATGAACAGGTACCTAGTCTTGGTGGCAAAACCAGTCCCATGTCTGCCACAAACCAGGTCTTCTTTATCACACTGTCACACTATCTTTTCAGAACCTCTAAATAGAAGATTGATTAATAACCTGGTGTAATAAAATCCCTATGCACTACAAGTCCATTTTTGGTCTGTTCAGAAAGTTAACAGACTACCAGAATAAAATTTATCTTCAATTGACATTTCACGTTTTTTGAAAAGAGAAAACCATTCGCATACTTGAATTTTCCCCCACAATGCTATCCTTTTGAGATATGTTCAACATCACAACAGTTTCTGTGGCATTTTTCCTGCCAGGAAACAAAATCTCACAGCTGTACATGCTTTCTCTTAAATCTACTATCTCAAAAAAAATGAGGTTTGAGTGAAACTACTTTTATGAAAAAAAAAATCACTGTGAACGGAGAGAACATTTCAAGGTGACAGCACTGGGTGCACTAACTCAGAGAGTGTTGCTTGATGCTCAATAAGCAGGAAAAATGCATACTTGGAAACTCCACTGTGCCCAGCACGATTCCATTTTTGGGATGTAGGGTGTACCCCCTCATATGGCAGTATCCATGTCCATCACTGGAGATAGACTGGCTGCCCAAGCTTGGCGGTACGCAGCTCTTTTCTTTTCAGCCCTAGCTGTATGCAGGCATGGGACCCGGTACTTGGTCAACATGGCCAAAGAGGATGTCCAAATTTGGGAGGACATACTTGCCCACACGCAATCCATTAACCTCATTCTCTCAGGCAAGGCAGACAATAGCCAATGGCCTGTTTGAATCAGATTTCTGGGAATTTTTTCACCCACAGATAATTGCCTTCAATCTACCTAGTGATTGTCCATGACAAAAAACAAATAACAAAAAACTTGTGTGACCAAGGCACAGAGTTTCCAATGGCGTTTCAAAACTGGAAATGTTTAAGGGTTTAATCTCCCTTTTCTCCCCAAATGACTTAGTTGACCATTTGAACACTTAGTGGATTGTAAAGAAAAGCTTTTCTTTCTCTTTCTCATGCCAAGATGTTCAGATCTCCTGTTCTAGACTAGAATATGAACTGATGGCTTCACATACGACATCATATTGAATCACTTGCCAATCCTACCATGATCCCAGTAAAAATACCTACCATCTACTATGGAAAAAGATAGTAGTAATTCTTAGAATCATGTAACCCTAAAAGCTTTATTGCTTACTTTGGATTCTGTCCACTTGGAAGACTGAGTTAATAATGTAGAACCCAATCAGAAAGAGATATCTTAGCATGTGGGCTGACTTTGAAGCTGCCCAAGGAGATGTTATGCACTTATTATATACTTTAGCAGAAGAGAAAACCAGGGTAGGACCTTAACCATTTTGAAAGTTTGAAATGAAACCCTGAGAAAGATGTTTTCTCTATGAGAACCCAACTCTACCCCAAAACTCAGATGACATTAAGGATGCTTGTTCTTGTTCAAGCCTCCCAAAACCCTGGAGACACCAACGCCTCTAAGGCAGTCTCCTCTATTAGTGTGACACCAAGTTCATACTACCTACATAAGGACTCAAACAAACAAAAAAAGAAACAGAACTTTGGAGAACAAAAACAGGGAGACTCAATAGAAACAAAAGTCAAACCTACCACACCGAATTACATTTTTGAGTTTAAATGACCTTTAAAAATATTTATCACAATAACAAAATATGCCATGAAGTCCAAGAGTTCCTCATGACTTAGTTGCAGCTAGTTGGATTACTAACCTCAAAATTAGCAGTTTGACACCACCAACCACACTGAGGGAGAAAGATGAGGTTTCCTACTCTGATAAAGAGTTAGTCTGAAAACCCAGAGTGGGAGTTATACTATGTCTTCTAGGGTCACTGTGATTTAGAATTCAGAATCCACTCAATGAGTTCTGAGTTTGAGGGGCCAAGAAGCCCAAGGGTAATTAAAACATCTTTTTAATAAGGTGTAAGCATTTAAATGGGAAACTCTGCTCTTAGGAAAAGCATCACAGATCAGAACATTTATTACCATCTTAATAGAGCATTACAAAAATTAAACTATATATTTTGAAAATGATATAAATATATTATAATGTCATCATTTAATGTATCCTATTTAGCTTTAAAATTTTTTTCATGATTGTGTTTGGAATTGCTTTTGGTGTGATATAAGATAAAGAACTGGTAGAATCTTAGTTATCTTATATCAATAACCAGTTGTGTCACTTCCAATTAATAAGCCTCACAATGAATTTTAAGGTATTTGACATACATCAGATTTTCCCATATCTGGCTGTATATTTATGGACTTCCTTTTCTATTTCACTGAGATGGAAATAATCTCAGAAAAGCTAACTGTTCTTCACCACAGATCAAAAATTCTTGAAAATTATATCCAGATGTCAAACCACTACAGATGAAGATATCAAGTTTATTACTCTGTTGATAAGATGTCTTATGTTTACAGATAAATTTGCAGCTATTTCTGAGATTTTATTTTATTTTATATTATCTGCTTATTATTATTCATGTACTTGCTACCCTTACTTTCCTTTAGACTAATATATTTTTCTTTATTTATTGTTATATTCGCTTGGATGATACTTAGAATACATATTAATACTACAAGACTAGTATTAAGAGTACATAAAATGTAAAAAAACTCAATAAAAAACTTCACAAAATATATGTACAAGTGTTTCTTAGAAGCTGAAACTTGAATGACTTTCATAAGTCAGCCATTTAAACAGTAACCAGAAAATGCAAATTAAAACAATGCAAAGTAATTTTGCAGTAATGTGAATCCAGTAATTAAAGATATGACAAATACTTAAATGACACTCATATATACTAGGTTTTTTTTGGGGGTGGGGCTAGGCATTTTTTTTTAACCAACCAACCTTAACACCTATGAAGTTCTCTCCAATACCCTTAATATATTTTTCTAATTTGCAATTCCATTCTTGGAATCATCTTCCAAAATCATCTGTTTGGATGGAAATATTTTTCTAAAATCTGATGGCTTATCATATCTCCCTTGTTTTTTTTTCTGTTTCAGCTCTTCTATGTCATCAAATCACTGCCCTTTCTGTTCCTCTTCATTAGTGGATCGAAGAAGAAGTCCCACAGATGAGTAAGTTGCATTGGGCAAGAGAGGAATGCTGATGTTTTCCCCAAACTGGCATACTGAAAATGGTTGTGTGCATTTTCATGAGGGCAAAATCAGTCTCCTGTCTGCCACAAATAAGGCCTTTTATGTCATACATTGTTATACAATCTTTTCAGAACCTCCAAATAGAAAGCTTGATGAACTGCCTGACTTGTAGAACCAAATACATAAAAAAGCAAACAAATGATAATCATTGTCTTGATTTTTATTTCACATGTTGAGGTTTTTTTTGTGGGGGGGCAAGAAGATGATGGGGTCTTCCACTGGTTTGAATTATATCTGCATTGAGGGTTGTAAGAATAGCACTACATCTCATATCTTTGGAGCTCTTCTTTCAGAGCCCGATATGTGACAAGTAAATGCTCTTTTTCCTGGTCAGTCAGAGAATGAGACACAAATTTCACCGCAACCCTTCTCATTCCCATATCTTTTATTAAAATTCACTGAACCAAGCTTCAAGATAGTCCAGATAGCTTCACTGTCTCTTCAAAGATCTGTAAATGGGCTTCTAGCACAAGTACGTGGGTTTTTGTTGATCTTCATAGAATTGTGTAATCATTCTTTTTATTTCCTTAGGGTCTGTTGCCATGTTCCCTCTTTCATCCCTCATCCTTGCTATTGAGATTTGTTCTCTCCTTTCTTTGATCAGATTTGTCAGCGGTCTGTTGATCCTGTTTATCCTTTCAAGAGACCAACATTTAATAGCATTATTTTCTCCATAATTTTCTTATTTTAACTCTCCTGAATCTCAGTCCTATTTTTTATGATTTATTTTCTTTTGCTATTTGTAGGACTGCCTGTTGACTCTGCTCTAGTTGTAAATTTATACCAGCATATTAATCATAAATCCTTTTCACGTGTGTGTATTGCTAGAAAGCTTCCTTTGATAACTGCCTTTGCTGCCTCCCATAGGTTTTGGTATGTTATGTTCGTATTCTCCTTGGTTTCTAGAAATTTTCTAATTTCATCTCTGATGTGAACCAATGCACACTACTTTTACAATAGAGAGTAATTCATTCTCCAAACATTTTCTTGTTTGCTTCATCTTCCCCTTGTTGATTTCTGACCTTATGGCACAGTGGTCAATGAGAGAAGGCTGTATGATATCAATATGCTGAAATTTATATAGAAAAGCATTATGTCCCAGCATGTGATCTATCTTCGAATATGTATTATGTGGACTTGAAAAGAATGTGATTTTTTTTTGTATTTGCATCAAAAGTTCTTTATCTATCAGGTCAAATTGTCCACACATAGTGTTTAGATCTCTAGCCTCTTTGCTGAATTTCTTTCCCTGTGATCAACTTTCTGAGAGAGCAATGTACTGAAGTCTCCTATTATAATTGTTGAGGCTGTGGTTTCTTTTTTCATATTTTGAAGCATTTGGTTGGTGTATTCAGTGAGTCTTTCCTTCAGGAAATATATGTTTAAAATGCTTAGCGGTTCTTTGTCCACTATTTCCTTGAGCAATATATGATATGATCCTTATCTCTTTTTATGGATTGCACTTTGAGATAAATTGTATCTGAGATTAGATTTGCAACCTCTGCTATTTTTTAAATTGCTGTTTAGTTTGTATGCCTTTCTGCAGTCTTCGATTCTCAGTCTATCTTTGTCTGTATTCTTGAGATGTGTCTTCTGTAGGCAGCAGATTTTGGGGTTGTGTTTTCTCAGCTAGTCTGCTATCCCAGTCTTTTAATGCCTGAGTTCAGTCCATTGATATTGGGGTTATTATCTTCATCTGGAGACTCTGTGATATCATCTGATACTTTTTGTTTTGGGTGTTTTTCTGCCTCCCTTTCATATCAGTGTGTGTGTGTGTGTGTGTGTGTGTGTGTGTGTGTGTATTTCATTCTTGACTTCTTTACACCCTTAAACCAAGGCTATCTTGGACGCTGTTTTCTCTTTGCTGCCCTCTGCGTAAGCTTGTTCTATGTGGCGGTCTCTTTTGTATGTTTGGTGAGTGCTGTTCTGCCAATACTGGATTGGCAAATATTTTTTGTAGGGCTGAGTTTCTTCTAACATATTCCTTGAGATTTTTTCCTTGTCTTGGAAGACTCTTTCAATCTATCTTGATGGATAATTTGTCTGGGTAGAGTGCTTTTTTTTGTGCTATTTTCCTTCAATTTTAAGACTATATTACCTGTGGCAGTCATGTGCTTATGTTAATTTCATGATTGAGATGTAGGGGTGGAGTCTAGCCTGTTGATCTAGAGATAGCCATTGAATAGCCAATAAGGCTTCTGTGTGGGCATGGCTTTCTCCTGAGACTTTTGGGAAATCTGGCGATACTTCCCTCATGGAGATGAGAAGCTATCTCCACAGTTGTTGGGAGTTAGTCTCAGAGACAACCAATTACAGACAAGATAAGATGGCAGCATCCGAGGAGCTGAAGGATCTGGAAGAGAACCCACATGTCCTTACCCTGATGGAACCCGATCTCTGAAGCTGTAGAAGCTTTGTGGAGATCCCTGCCACCACTGGCTGCTGTTGAAGGACCCTGACCCCTGGAAGCGAGGAGTCATGGGGAGACCCCTGCCAGCACTGGGACTCTGCACCCACTGACCTGTGACTTTGTGAGTCAGAAGGAGACTTCATAGACTGATATCACGCATATGGGCTAATATCGGACTTATGTCTTTGAACTGCATTGGGCTGGGATGTTTTTTCAATGTCACATTCCTCTTGTATATAGACCTTTTCTTTATATTCATAGTGTGTCTATTAAATTTGTTTCTCTAGTTTACCGGGACTAACACATTACCCTACTTGTTCTTCTTCTTCTTAGTGTCCTCTGGTAGGTCTGAACCTATTTGTATTTTTGAGTCTTTATATGTGATTGCTTGTTTTCTCCTAACTGCTTTCCTGGTTTTCTCTTTTTCCTCACTATTCAATAGTTTTAACTATTATTTGTCTTCGGGAGTTCTTCTTGGGATTCTGTCTAACTGGTGTTCTTTCAGCCTCCTGAATTGTCGTTTGGTTTTCATTCATTAAGATGGGGAAGTGTAGGGGACTTTATCTCTTCTATCATTTCATATGTTATTCTGTAGTGAATCCATATCCAATATGAATCTAAGCAGCACTTTGGGAAATTCTGTGGCAGATCAATGTTTGCTTCTTCACACATCAATAGATTCAGAACACCTTCTGCAATTGCCTTTTGTTTTTCCTGTTTTTGTTGTTGTTGTTGTTGTTCAAGCCATTAAGGCTATTTGCTGTTTGCTTTGTATTGTTTTTGAGGAGTCAGGTGCCATTTTCCAAGGAATCATAGGAATGCTTCTTCAAAATCATAGCAACTAATTTCACTATGGACTTGGCCTACCACTTTATCTTCCTGTGGTTTCACTTTTTCCCTACTCAATCATTATTCTGTTATTTGGAGGGGAAGTTGGATGGTACTCTCAAGGGATGCTGGTTGGGTTGTTTTGGACGCCTGAGAATGGTACTATGCTGGGCTATCTCACAAGAAGCCATGATGGTGCGGCCCACAACAGGTTGGGACCTGATGGAGGACATGCAGGGGTGTCTGCTGTAATGGGAGTGCCACTGAAGGCTGGTTGGTTGCCTGATTTGGTGTAGAGCACCATGAATGGTGGGCAAAATCAACCTCATCAGTTAGACCACTGGGGAGGCTGGGCAGAGGTACACACAGCAGCATGGAATGTTGGCAAGGGTTGATTCTGCGCTTTAGGCTTTATGAGGTACTACAGCAGGCGGGAAGATATTTCCTCAGTTATGTGGTACCACAGAGAATAGATAGGAACTCCCTCAGTCATGCATGCAGGGTTTCCCCTGAAGAAGGTAGATGTGATTTCCCCAGCCAAGTTTTAAGCACTGTGAGAATGGGTGGAATTTCCCCGGGAATAAGTTGGGTGAGGTATACCCTGTTGGAGCATGGGTGGGCTTCCACAATCTCTGATTATGTTACAGAGGGTAGAACATTCCCAGATAGGTGTAAGGCAGTCTTACGTGCACCAGACTAAGGGTGATTGTCTGGAAGTTGGCAGTGGCATGAGAGTAAATGGAAGAGGAAAAAAAAGAAACTAAGCCCACTGAGACTGTGGAAGTTTATAAATTTAACATTTCTTCTTTTAAAATATATTTTTTGGTTTATGTTTTTAATCTTCTTATTGGGGACTCATTCAACTCTTATCACAATCCATCCATCCATCCACTGTGTAAAGCACAATTGTATATTTGTTGCCATCTTCCTTTTAAAAACATTTTCTTTCAACTTGAGTCCTTGATATCAGCCTCTCATTTTTTTTCTGTCTTCCTTCCACTCCCACCCTTATGAACCCTTGAAAGTTTATAAATTATTTTTTTTCATGTCCTACACTGACTGATGTCTTCCTTTACCCACTTTTCTGTTGTCCTTCCCCTTACAAGGGCGTTATTAGTAGATCATTAAAATTGATTCCTCCTACTTCTTCCCACTTTATCTTACTCTTCTGGTATGGTTGCTCTCAATATGATCTTGAGGGATTCATTTGTCCTGGATTACCTGTGTTTATAGCTCTTATCTGTACACATGTACATGCTCTGTTGTGGCCAGATTTATAAGGTAGAATTGGGGTAATGATATTTGGGGAGATGAAGCATTGAAGAACTAGAGGAAATCTGAATGTTTCACTAGTGCTATACTGCACCCTGACTGGCTCATCTCCTCCCTAAGACCCTTCTGTAAGGGTGTGCCCAACTGCCTATAGCTTGACTTCAGGTCTCCACTGTGTACTCCACCTCATTCACAATAATATTATTTCTTGTTTTGAGTCTTCGATGTTTGATACCTGGTCCTATTGATTGAAACCTCAAGATCACACAGGCTGAGGTGCTTCTTCCATGTGGGCTTTGTTGCTTCTCAGTTAGATGGCTGCTTGCTTATCTTCCAGACTTTAAGGCCTCAGTTACGATATCCTTTAAAATCACCAGTTGAATCATGGAGTTTGTTCTCCAAGAACAGATGATATACTGAATAATTTTTTCAAACTTGTGACTAATTTAGTACATAAGTTGAAATCCACTATGCATCAAAGCCAGGTGTAAAAACCTATCATATAAAGTTTAAAACTTTACCAAAGCACTCTTTCTAATGTACCGTGATTTTATTGTCCTTTGCTATCTTATCCAATTCTATTTCACCTTGGAAATTCTCTTTTGTAATTGATGGCACTCTTTTTTAATACACAATGGAAAGCAATTTACATTTTATAAAACAATAGCTCAGAAACATGAGATATGTTTTTATACTTACTAGAATGTTTGTGCTACATAAACAAAAGTCAGAAAGTTACCAGTGTTGGTGAGTATTTGGAAAAATTGGAACCATTTTCCATTGCTGGTGGAAAGTAAAATGGCATTGCTGCTTTGGAAAATTGTTCAACTGTTCTTCAGTTTTCAATGATACAAAAACTACTCTACTGAGTATAGATACAAAATAATCAAAGACAAAAACTCAGTCAGATATTTTTATGCTGATGTCTATTGCAGTATCACCCACAGTAATCAACAGGTGGAAACAGCCCTCCTGATTATCAACATATGTAAGGATAAACAAAATGATATATATATAAACAACATGGAATAGGAGTCAGTCATAAAATGTCATAGAGTTCTTATACATGGTGGAACCTTGAAAATATTGCTGTTGAGTTAGTTCCTGCTTCCTATGTACAATAGAATGCAATTCTTCCTAGTCCTGTGCCTAATGAACACCTTATGTTGAGTGAAATAAATCCAAAGTGAAAAATATTGGATGATCCCACAATTATTTTCACATTTATAGTGGGAAAATTCATAGAAACAAGAAGCAGAGTGGATGTTTCCAAGTTTTGTGGGAAGAAAATGTGTAATTACTACTGGAAAGAAATTACAAGGGGGTTGGAGAAATCAGAGGATGGAGTTTAGTGAAAATTGCATGAATAGGATTCAGTTCTATCAATTATATTTGAACAATTAATATAATATTTGGAGAATTCTTAGCCTATATTAGTACAAAGTAGTTGTGTCACATGATAAAATATCATATAACATGATATGATACTTAAAATTGTCTTCTACTATATTTTTACATTTAAAACTCACAAAATATGTAAGAATTGACCCAAAGAAATAATGTTCTTCTGATGGAGGTCCAGGATATTAAAGTATCAGGAATTATATGTGGCGAAATGCCAGTAGGAGAGTGTGAAGTTCCTTTTTGAATATGCAAAATGATTTGTCTTAAGTATTATAAAAATATTAGGATAATATATCTAATGAAAAATAATTGGTTACTCAAGTAGATTTAACAGGATTTATTGAGTGAGAAACTGTAAATATGGACCATCCCAAAGCAAAAATAATTAAAGGTACTTGAGTCTGAGTGTAAACAACTATAGAACCTGTACACAATTCAGAACTTGGGTGAGTAGTGTCTTCTTGCTCTTTGCAGTGATTAGCTAATTACATTAAAATTTCCTTTTGTATTCATGTTTATAAGGAAAGCTTACTTTAATTTCTACCTGCATAGTTGTCCTGCATACAACGTCTTTTGACTAATTTTTGTTTTCTCTTGATCCAGCAAAGTCACTGTAACTCTCGATTATAGAAAATATTAAGATGTATTTGAGGCTGAGCTCTGGTGGCCTAGTGGTTGAGTGCAGGACTGCAGACCACACGCTTGACAGTTCAAATCCAGCAGCACCTCTCCAGGAGCAAGTGATGCCACACAAAAAAGCAAAAACAAAACAAAAAATATGTATTTGAAAATGTGAGTAATTAATATTGTGTGATGGCTGAAAGGGACAATATAGATGAATTTAGAGTATATGCAAAAGATTTTTCTCTATCTTTCCATAATGATTGTTACTAGTATCTTTAATGTTTTTCATGTGCAATCACAAACTCTACCATCTGCAAACTTTATATCTAATCCTGTTGCTATTTTTGTAGCACAAGGAAGCATAATAAAGAATTATTTGATGTCCTCATACTGTCGACATATGAATGCAACTAAATCTCTGAAGGCTCTAAGGAAAATTTCTAACCTAGTGACTTGTGTCCTAAAAAAATGGTACCTTATCAACCCCTTCTATCAGTCCCATGAGGACTTGTGCTGATGGAGTTCATGAGGCTCCATCATAAATTTTCCAAATGTATATGGTTGGGAGAAAATGCTTTGATTAAATACATTTCAGTGTCAACCTAAATTAGCAAGGTAATAGAAATATAAAAAACTTTTCATAATCTGAAAATGTCATTTCAGTATTACCAAATTTCCACAAATTTCATTTAAATCCCTTTATAATTTGTTTTTGGGGGAGGTACACAGTTTTTGGTAGAATTGAAGTTAATTAGCTTGTTTTCTTTAGATAAGTCATCTTCACAGATTGTTTTTTTTTCTCATGAGTTGCCTTTTCATTTCACAGACTATGAGGTAGTATTAAAACAAATATTTTGATTAAAACACCAGATAGCTGTTTTCTATTTATAGTTTTAATCAGTTTTACGAATGACTCATGTCTGTCATTAAATTCACTATCACAATGAGGATTGAATATTACTGCCTTGAAGCTACCAGCAAGACATTTCTTGCTGTGTACCCTCATAGAAATATTTCCTAGATTGATTGAAATAATCACACTTTAAATATTTAAGTGCCACTTTCCCCTTCAATTCAAGTATGCTTGCTCTGAAATGAGACTAGCACCATAACAATAATGCGTAAATAAATACATTTAGTATACTGTATGCTTCTTCCATTACATTCTGAAGAGGACAGAGTAAGATACATACAAAAAAGCATCAATAATCATGAGTTATTTATTGCATCATCATGGAATAACAGATGTGCTTGCTTGATAATGGAAACAAGTTGCTACGGAACTGTTCCTGAGGTTTCATTAAATATTATTATTCAAAATTGAATGATATATTAGTTGTGATGCATCTTATAAAAGAAATTAAGGGGTTAAAGTATATGCATTTTATAGTCTACATATTTAGACAGCCCTAGCATTAATGTAGCATAAGCATTAGATTGTGAATAACAAAGTTGATGGCTCAGACCCAACAACTGCTGGAACAATAATGAAGTTATCTATTCTTGTAAAGATTTACAGTCTTGAAACCATAGTTAGGGTTGCTGTAGGTCAGAATCCTATTGATGGACACTGAGTGGATTCTGATGCACAGTGATGCAGTGGGTTTAATTAATATTATTAATGTCCTGTCTTCCCATTATTTATATTCAGCACCTGGGCATTTGGAATATTGCTAGTTTTACACACAGGCCTTTGTATCAGAAGATTTGCCTAGATAGAAAATATGCAGCTGTTGTTTATATCCTACACATAAGTTTATATATTACTTAAGGTGGTATTTACAGCTCTCAATCCCTTCTCTGAACATCTCTGCAATCTTTGTTTTGCTGACATTTTTGTTAAGTATGTTTTGGCCCATAAGAGCCCTGTACATAACAGAAAAAATACTGCATGGTCCTGTGCCATCTTCACAAATATTCCTATGCTTGAGCTCATCTGTGCAAGACTGTGTCAATCGAGCTCATTGAATGTCTTCCTCTTTTCACTGTCCCTCCACTCTATGAAACTCGATATACCCCACTGACTTATGACAGTATGTCCAAAGGAGGAATGATGGAATCTTTTCATCCTTTCTTCTTCTTGGTCTTATTTCTTCTGAGACAGATTTGTTTGTCCTTTTAGCAGTTCATGGTACTTTCAGTATTTTTCTCCAGCAACACAATTGAAATGCAAATACATTGATTCTTCTTCAGTCTTCTTTATTCAGTCTTCAACCCTCACGTGTATATGAGCTGATGGAAATATGAAGGCTTAGGTCAGGTGCACCTTGTCCTATAACATACTTGCTTTTCAATACTTTAATGAGTTTGTGGGCAGCAGATTTATTAAATGAAATCTTTCTCTTGATTTTTTGACTGATGCACTCACGAAGGTTGATTGTCGATCCAAACAAGACAAAAATGACTGGGAGTTCCAGAACATTTGATTGTGCTCATGTGAGACTTGTACACGGATCAAGCGGTAGTTGTCGAAACAAAACAAAGAAATGCTGTGCAGTTTAAAGCCAAGAAAACTGGGCTTCTCTCACCATACTTGTATTTATATGCTGAGCAAATTAACAGTGAATCTGGATGATATAAAAAAGAATGTGGCAATAGGCTTGGAGTAAGACTTTTTAATAAACTGTTAACCAAGTATGCTTCTTGAATGTGAGGTGGACTTGAAGCGTTTGGTGACGCAGATCAAGGATTGCAGCCTTCAGAATGGGTTGAAACCCTATTTAGAAAAGACTACCGTCAGCACAACTGGAGCAGTAGGCAACATTTGACTTTCAAAAATCAGATTTGGCATCCTGGAGGAACTCAAATCATTTTCTTTATAAAATTTCTTTGTGAACTGGGGAAGTGGGTATTTGAATTAGTAAGTTTAGGGATGTGGGGTAGGTGGCATCCTGAACAAAATCCCCTGCTACTCTCACGGAATGAGTAGATACCCTAATGTGCAGGGACTAAAAATGTTCGTTGGCCCAATTTTTCTAGCCTTTTCCTCATCGATGCAATTTTCAATTTTCTTTGCATGTTCTTTGTGGTAAGTCTCCATGATCATCCTATGTCCTGTGAGACAGTCTCTCAATATTAGTGCTTTGGCATCCCTCATGCCTCCCCCCCCCCTCAAAAAAAAAACAGTCACCAAACTTTCTGAGCTAAGTTGAATTTCACTGATGGAGTAGACCTCTTTGAAAACCAGTTTTATTTGAAACTTTGTTTTGGAAAACTCTTTATGAGACTAAGACAAATGCTTTACTGAGAAAGCTTTTTAGGAGTCATTCATTAATCATAAAAAGGTATTTGAGCACATTGAATATGGGATAAACTCATAGACATATGACCTACAACCTACAACACTCTCTGATGTTCCTTAATATATACAACCCCATACCACTCTGATTGAATTCATTTTATTCCTAGATACTCTATATAAGTTTTCCAAAAACGTAAAATCCTAATGAGAACATCCAGCCTCATTTGAACCATCAACCTTGCGGTTCATAGCCTACAGTTTACTTCACAGTGCAACCAGGGTTCCTTCACTGCTCCATAGCTACAGATATATTTCACGCATTGACTTATATTCGTGCCTCACTTACTTTACTTTACTTTACTTACTTTACTTTACTAGACTTAAACCCCTTGAAGAAAATAATGGTGCACTGATCCTCATTACAAGAATCTCAAGTAGCATCATGAATTACCTATTGGGTTGCTAACTGCAAGGACAGAAATCTGAAAGCTTCTCTGCAGAAGAAAGATGAGGCTTTCTGTTCTCATAAATGTTTGCAGCATCTGACACCCAAAGGGGAAATTCTACTCTGCCCTATGTGCTGGAATCAATTTGCTGGCAGTGAGTTATTCCTCACTGTAGGATCTCCATGGGAGGAAGATGAGGCTGCATGCTTTTGTAAAATTTAGTCTCAGAAATGCTATGGTAAAGTTTGACTCTTTCCTAGACTTGAAATTGACATATAAAGGGACTCTCAGATCTATTTCCTAATATGAAAGCTCACAAGTAGTTCTGGGCTGTGTTAGCACAATGGTTCATTCCTTGATCTTAACGCCAGGGACATGAAAACCTATACAACCTATACAAAATTGACAGTTTAAGGGATTCTGTTGAGTCAATAACTTGGAAAGATAGGTGCAGTTGGGTCGTCGGTATGAAATAGTCCTGGGGAAGGATATGAGATTAAGCATAGGAGAGCAGAAAAATGTGGGAATCAGGAGGCTACTTGCAGATGCAAGGGCAGAGAGACCAAATAAGCAAGAGGTCATTGTTCAAACTAACATTCTGAAAGGGCCCTCATTGTAGCATAAGTTGTCCAGTTAAGGTCAAGTGCATAGCCAACAACACCCAAGTTCAGGGAGCACTATTTTTTTGGTATCAACTATATCTTGACTTTTTATAATCATGAACACCCAATCCAATCAGACCCCACCCCTCTATTTGGAAAACCTGACATAATCTTGTATGTTTAACAGTCCTCTTTTATTTAAACATAGTGACACATGGCAGTTGAAAAGCATTTTCTAGAGTATGAATCTGTAATCAGTTTCACTGGGGGGAATTCTCAATGGAGACTATGGCCCTGAGGGGATGGGGGCTGCCAGGCAACATCTGTGACTGCTCCAGTATGGATCAACATTAATTAATATGAGTTTGGAAGGGTGGGGTGGAAAGAGGTTCTGTTTACCTCATTGATGCTCTCAGGATTCCCGTGGCTGCTGTCATTTGCAGTGACATTTAAATTTTTCTCTCCTTTTCCTATCGTGCGGTCTGTTTTCCGCATTGATTCACTTTTGTTCACAAACCAAGTACAATTTTTCTCCCATATCAAAGAGGAAAAGGTGCTCAAAATGCAGCACGTCGCTCCACACTCCTGTAGCTGTTTTAAAAATAATTGCGTTATATAGTCAATCCACAAAACATGAGAATAGGTGGAACCTTGTCAGATTCTACATTATAAATTTAAGATTGCAATCTCTTTATTTTTCCAAATGTCAAAGATGAGGGTCTCCACTTTCATTCCTCTCCCATAGTAAGGACTAAATTTAGTTGGCTGATTTATTTTTTATCATCGAAATACTAATTTTGAAAAGCAAAGGAACTTTTCCAGATGGACTTTATGAAGATAATATATCAGATCCCCAAAACACCTAAATCAGAAATCATACATTGGAGGGTTCTTTTTTCTGACAGTTTTTTCCACATTCCCTCTCAATACTTAGTACATTTCCTTTCAGTATGCAGAAATAATATGTATTTGCATTTATCTGTAATTTTCATTAAAGTGGAGCAGACCTTTGATGTCCTACCATCCTGTAGAGATTATGAATAGATTTTTAAAACATTCAGTTCCAGTCAAGAATTCAAAATATGAATTTCTTTTTCTTAAAATCTCTTTGCTCATATGACAGATGAATAGATCAGAAATAAGGGCTCTCATATTTTATGTGAATGTACATGCAAGGTCATTCTCAGTTTCTGTATTACGAAACTGTTGTCGTGGCTCTTGGTTTGTTGTTATTTCCCTTCCTGTTATTTCCCAAATGAATTTTCTATCCTTACTATTTCTTAACTTTCTGGTACTAGCCCTAACTCCCTGAAACTTTTAGGTGATTTGCTTAATCTTAAGATCTTCAAACCATATTTAATTTAATTATTTAATTTCTATACCACATCAAATTCATCTTAGTGTACAAATTTTTCCACATTTGGTCACACTTTTTGAAATATTTATCATTGGCTATCATACAATCTGTTTGATGAGCTATTTAAACTGCAGTGGATACATTTGAAGGATAAGAGTGAGAAAAAAATTCCTATAACAAATAACTTGGTCAAGTTTACAACCTGTGCTTTTGATTCTACATATATAATTCTCTCTCCCATACATAGGAGACTCTTTTTTATTCATTAAATGCCTAACAATAAGTGTTTGGGCACAACTTTTACAATTCTAGCATTTTAACTTTGTCTCACTCATTATCTTCTTTCCATCAACTTGATTCTTCATAAAATTTCCAAACCTGTAAATGTTTTACAAAGCTATATTTGGCTCCCAGAAAGCAGCTGGTTGGCTTTAACTGGAAGCCTATGGTTAGCAGCCCAGCAGCTTTACCATTGTGGCCACCCTGACTCATAGTTTAAAGAAAGGGTCATGGATTTTTTATCTTCAGAATTCTTTTTTTTATTTTATAGACTTTTTAGTGTCAATTGAGTTAAAGTTAAAGGGCAAATAAATTTTCTGCTCAACAATTACTGTACATTTTGTCTCATGTCATTTATTGAAATCTCCACAATGTAATATCTTTTAACCTACTTCCTTCCAGAGTTTCAGGTGTTCATTCTCCTACTTTGCTAAGCCTTCTGAAGATTCTCAATGGGGAAATGATCCCCTATTGATCTCAAAAGATTGATTAGTCAATGGCTGATTATTCAATACTTCTAGTGTTAATATCCTCCTTGACTGAAAATCAAGACCTGAAGGTGACTAAGAGACATAGTCTTATGTGTTCCACTAATCTCTATTTGACCAATAAGCCTGACCACCCTTTTAATATCATTTTTTAGTTTTGTTCTGCATTTACATCTTATTCTATCTATTTTTTATGGCTGATCTTATGCAAACTGAATGTAGTGTCCTCAGAAGTTATAGTCCTGATCTCACTTATCTCTTGAGATGTTTCATTATGTTAAACATTTATCAACTTTGTCTCCTGGATGTTCCAATACATTCACAGAGTTTCAAAATATGCATGTACAATTATCTTCTGTCAAACCTATGTATATTTTGGATATAGTCTCACTCCTCCTCTACCATCCATTCAAAATGTGTGTTGATCCATGCATCGACTGTTGAACAAAAATACATAACTCATTCATGGCCATCAAGTTGATTCTTACTCACATGCATGCTTTAGAAGAGAGTGGAACTACTCCCTAGAGTTTCAGATATAAATCTTTACAGGAGCAACTAGCTTATTTTTTTTCCCCAGAGAGGCAGTTGGATTTGAATTACTAAACTTTTGGTTAACAGTGAAAAGACAAATCCACTGCACCATCAAAGTTCCTGTATCTCTTGATAGATTAATGCCTTGCAGAATTGTGGATATAACAGCACTCATTTCTATCACCCGTAACTCTTGCATTCTTCCAAAGTTTGCCTTACCTATCATTTGGCTTTGTGTCTCCTTTGCCAAAATTAACACATTGCTACCATGCAGATAACGTTTTGCCTTCTCTTCCCCTCTCATTCCTTCAGAGAATGTTTTTTTTTGGTTGGAAATACTTTTTGACTTTTTAAAATAGTGGTATAATAGTGAACCTCTATAGGGTTTCTAAGACTTAAAAATATTTATTGAAATATAGGCATTCTCACTTTTCTCCCATCAAATGACTGGTGATTTTTGTCTGTTTTTGTTTTTGTTTTGGGGGGACACACTGCCCTCTGGTGGTCGTGGGGGCTACCCAGGCTGCTCCTGAGAGCCGCCGCTGGATTTGAACCACCAAGCCTGTGGGCCCCAGTCGTGCACTCAACCACTTACACCACCGGTACTCAGCCCCAAATGACTGGTGATTTTGAACCATGCTTTATAACAAGGAAATGGCACATAGAATAATAATGATTGGCAAGGTCTAATCCCTTGATACCATAAGGCTGTAGACTTTTCTCGATACAGAGCAGCTGGGAATGGTGAACCTAAGGTCAGCAGGGCAGACAGCAGGATTTGGGCTTCAGAGATAAATGACTCCATGGTGAACAGGTAAGATTGCAGGCTATTGATCATTTCCAGAATCAGCAGCCATTATAGCAGACTGCTGGCTTAAGTCTGAAGAACTAGATGTCAACCGATGAGCTAAATGCACGTTCCTGACCAAGCAAAAGGTAAGTTTTTCTTTCCATAGTGCGCACGAATATTGGAAGAATGGAAATTTCTTTTCTGATTGAAAATTTATTCTTTTCTATTGGAAAATAAATTAACTCCTCATAGCAGTACATTATGAATATCATTATATCATATAATATCTCATTGTGACAAACTACTGATAATTCTGACCCAGCCAAATTGATACAAAATTTTACCACTTACTTCCTCCCCACCCCATGCTTTCCTTATGTGGTGGATCACATGGATTGTATTTCTAATGTCAGACATACTTGGTCAAGAGATCTTATATTTCTGATATGTTGTTGCATTCTATTGCCTAGAATTTTGTTTAAGAAGTTTTGCATCTACCATCATGACAGATATTGATTTGTAATCTTTTTTTGGTGATGCCTGGTTTGGGTGTTAAGGTTATGCTTACTTCACAAAAGGAATTCCTGATCATTCCATCCTTTTCTAAACTGTGGAATAGTTTAACTGTAGGCAGCTTTTCTCTGAGTGTTTGATTGAATTTGATGGTGAAATTGTGTGAGCCAGGGCTCTTTTGAGATGAGGGAGTGATGTAATGACCTCATCAATTTCTTCTTTTGATATCAGTCTGATCAAACCTCTGCACTAGTTCATTTTAGTTTGGGTAGATAATATGTTTCTAAAAATGTACCAAATTTGTTAAAATGTACTTTTACTTTCTTTCAAACCATATAATTAGGGCCTAGTTCACATACCATATCTTTCCATAATTTAATAATATCAAACAGTATTGTGCAATTGCTACCACAATCAGTTTCAAAACCTGTCCTTCCTAGTGTAATCCTTGATATAAATTCCTGTTTCCTTCCCTGCCATATTCCTTAAGAAACCTTATTTTAATATTGTCTATATAGCAGTGGTTCTGAAACTTCCTAATACTATTACCCTTTAATATAGTTCCTCATGTTGTAGTGACCCCAACCAGAACATTATTTTTGTTGCTATTTCATAACTAAAATTTTGCTGCTGTTATGAATTTTGATGTAAACATCTGATATGCAGGATGTATTTTCATCTTTACAAATTGAACATAATTAACGGAAAGTGATCAGTCACAAAACAATAAGTAAATATATTTGTGAAATATTTATTTCTAATTACAAATAAATGAAATTTTGTCTTGAAGCATAGTGTAGCATGAGTCTTAATATAACAACAGTAAACTACATTGCCGCCTTTGTGACAGTGAGCATAAAAAGCAAATATCAGCGTGAAGGTTGAGATAGCTTCTTTCTCACCATTTCAGAAATTGTTGGGACAATCTTTGCAAGGGCACAGTGAAGATCACTTTCCGTAACAAGTCTACTTCTGTATTTAGACTTGGTAGTCAACAAGGTGGAGAGCCCTGTTTCACAAAGCTATATTGTTGAAAATGGAAGAAGAAGGTGCAACACAGTCTCAGACAGAACAGGGTAGGAGGGTAAACACTTGATTCAGAATTTTGAACTGGCAATGTAGTGAATTTGGTTCTTGCTGCCTCGCTGTTAATAAGTTCAATGAACTCCTCCTGTGCTGTCTCCGGAACATCTTGAACTTTGACTGTGAATGGGCTTCTGACAAGTGCAAATGAGGTGTCAGGTAGATTTGGAAAGTGCGATGAAGTTCTATATGTTAGTATGTGCCAGTGTTCTTTCACAGAAATTGTCATCATAATCCTTTTGTGTGGTTCAAGGTCATGTTCCTCAAAGAAAGCAGATAAAGCAGGCAACATGTAAACTTTATTTTCATCCACTTTTTTTTTTGCCAAAGCTGGTTTCATTTGGAATGATCCTATGACAAGGTTTTAACTAACCATTTGAATCAGATTTGTCATTTTAATCTGCAATTTAACACTGCTAGCCAGGTTACTCCTATCTCTCAATTATGGTTAGAGTAGTAATTGTCAACTTCTTAGTGCTATGACCCTTTAATAGAGTGCCTCATGTTGTGGGGAATCCCCAACCATAAAATTATTTCTGTTGCTACTTCATAGCTATACTTTTGCTACTTACGAATTGGGTGACCCCTGTGAACGTGTCGTTCGACCCCCTAAGGAGTCACGACCTACAAGTTGAGAACCACTGAGTTAGAGGAAATCATCAGAGGTCTATTCTCCATGTAGATCCTAAAAATGCTTTTGGGACTTCCACTGTCCTCTATAATCTTCTGCTCACCAGAATCTCATAATTTAAACTCTGATTTTAATCCTGCTTTTGGATTTGGATTATATAATTTACAATCCTTGCATCAAAGATGGTGTGCTTCTTTTATGTGGGCTTAGTTGATGCCTTGCTTAGTGGTTTGCTTGTTTATAAATAATCTTTTAAGATACCAGATAACTTTTCTTTTTGATATAGCTGGGGACCATGTAATTTCTTCAGTACACTTTTCTAAAGCTCTCCTAGCTTCTGTGTTTCCTTCATAAGGGCAAGTATTGTAAGAGCCATGCCTTAACAACTAGCTGTTCTTTGATTGAAACAAGGGTTACGTGGGAACCCCAAATTCATTCTTGAATCTATGTTTAAAGTGTGTAGTTTTCCATAGCAATCTGTTATTATTCTTTCTACTTAAGTTGATTTTGTTATGACATCATGCATTTCTTATTTATGTGAATTGCCTCTCTTCTTCTTTCCCTTTGTTAAATTTGCTAAATAAGAGTTGGTCCTTATAATTAATCCTTTAGAAACACATCTTCTAGACTTTTTAACATTTTCTATTGTTTTTCTCTTTGCTGTTTCATTTACTTTTTTATATATCATTTTATTGGGGGCTCATAGAACTCAGCACAATTCATCCATATATCCTTTGAATGCAGAGCACATTTGTGCATTTGTTGCCATCATCATTCTCAAAACAGTTTCTTTCCACTTAAGCCCCTAGTATTGGCTCTTCCTTTATCCACCCACTCTCTGCTCCCCCTCCCTTACCAACCCTTGATAATTTATAAACTATTATAATTTTGTCTTGTTGAATGCTGTCTGATGGTGTCCCTTCACCCACTTCCTTGTTGTCCTCACCCCAGAGTGGAGGCTATGTGTACATCATTATAATCAGTCCCCCCTTTCTACTCTACCCTTTCTCCATCCTATATGTATCATCACTTTCCCCCCTGGTACTAAAGGGATCATCTGTCCTGGATACTCCATGTTTCCAGTTGTTATCTCTACCAGTGGACATCCTCCGGTCCAACCAGATTTGTAGGGTAGAATTCAGACCATGATTGTGTGAGAGAGGAAGCATTTTAGAACTAGAGGAAAGGGCTGAGCCCCAGTGGCACAGTGGGTGAGTGCAGGATGGCGGCCCACTGGCTTGGCAGTTCAAATCCAGCAGCAGCTTTCCAGGAGCAAGCCTGCTCCTCCCACTCCCACAAGAGGGCAGTGATGCACACACCACCACCCCCCCCCCAAAAAAAAAACAAAACTAGAGGAAAGGTACATATTTCATCATTGCCACACTGTTCTGACTGGCTCATCTACTCCCCATGACCCTTATGTATGGGGATGTCAATTTCCCTGCAAATGGACCTTGGGTTCCCAATCTGCACTCCCCCTCATTTATAAGGATATAATTTTTAGTTCTTTGATGCCTGGTACCTTTTTGGCTGGTGTGCTTTTTCTATGTGGGCTTTGTTTCTTCTGAGCTAGATTGTCACCAGTTTACCTTTAAGCCTTTAAGACCCCAGATGCTATATCTTTTGATAGCTGGGCACCATCAGTTTTCTTTTCCACAACTGCTTATGCACACCTTTGTCTTTAGCAATCATATCAGGAAGGTGGGCATGCAATTTTCAATTTTTGTTCTTGATGCATGTTAACTGCCTCCATTGATACCTTGTTGTCACACATGTTGGTGTGTTTCTTCTGTGTAGACTTTGTTGTTTCTGAGCTATAAGGCTGTTTGTCTATTTTCAAGCCTTTAAGACCCTAGATACTATATTTTTGATATCTGGGCACCATCAGCTTTCTTCACAACAATTGCCTATGCACACATTAGTCTTCATTGATTGTGTTGTGAAGGTGAGCATCATGGAATGTCAATTTAATAGAACAAAGTGTACTTGCATTAAGGAAATTCTTGAGTCGAGGTCCAATGTCCATCTGCTGCCTTAATACAAACCCTTTAAGTGTATGCACATAGATCTATTTTCCCATCATCATATCTAGCTATTTTACCTATGTTAATGCCTGCATTTAGACTTTGGTAAATGCTCTTTGTCTCCCAGTTCTTTCTTCTATTTCCTTTTACTTTCCTCTTGTATCACCATCATTCTCATCCTTCATTTGGGTTTCAGTAATTTTCCTCTGTTGCATTATTCTTGATCAATCCCTACTAGTCCTTAAACACCTCGCTTGCCACTGAATTTGGATCACTTGTGTTCCCTTGTCCCAGGGATGGTCAACACCAGTTCCTTTCCCCTACCTCCCCATCTTCCATGACCGCCTGGACCTCCTAGGTCCAGTTGTTTTCTCCTCCAGCTTGTCCATCCAGCCTATCTTATCTTATCTAGATAGACTTGCAGAGATACTAGTATGTCCAAAAAAACCCCCAAGGCATCGCATGATGAAACGACAAAGAAAAACAAAGGAATAATAAGCAATAACAAAACCAATGTCCAGAAATATATATATATATATATATATATATATATATATATATATATATATGTTAACAAATAATAAGGATAATAGCAAAAGAAAAATCTGTAAGTAGTTCAAAGTCTAGTCATTGACCTCCAGGAGTATCCCCTGGTTAAGTCTGATGGGGTGCGACATCCTGATCCCAAAGTATATTGTTGGCACTCCTTCGTGGGCTTCATGTTCTGCTCCTCCTGCTGCTCTGTTGTCCACCCTTGCCTCAGCATGCTGGGACAGACCAGGTGCACTCCTGAGATGCTGCTTCTCCAGTGTTGTCCCCATATGGCCTTGGGTCAGCAAGGAAAACCATATTTCCTAGTGGGGCTGACCATATGGTCCTCCCTGTGCAACAACTGCTCTGAGAGGATCATTCTTGAGGCTAGATGGGCCAGGATGCACTCCCCTCCCTCTCCATCCCCCTTCATTTGCTGTGGTGTGCTCTGGTCAGACATGTCCCTCTCCCCATGCAACAGCCTCAGTGATGATCTCCAAAAAAAAAAATCCCCCTGGGGGGAGGAGCAGCTGTCCACAGAGTTGGGAATGGTATTGGGCTCTCATATCCCTCCGCTAGATCCCCGCTCCATTCCATCATGCTGCATTGGTATCCTGGAACACCGGATTTAAGTTTGATTCCTCTTTTCCTATGGAGATATAAGCAATATCCTTCCCTTGGGTGAGTTAGTGCCTCCATTCCCCATCACACATCACCATCTCCCTCTCCCCTCCTCAGTTGGCTACCATATGTAGCCCTGAATTTGTTCTGGCCACTTCCATACTACCTGGGCCTAACCCCAGGAATTTCTGTATATAATAGCTTTTCCCTTTATGCCTTTTGCATTTTTTAAAGCTTATCTTAGCAGACTTATGTTGCACCTTTCCTTTTGCTCTTGGTTTACTTCACTTAGCAAAATTTCCTCCAGTTCTTCCCAGGAGGTGATACACTTCATGCGTTCATCACTGTTTTTCAGCAATGCATAGTACACTCCATTGTATGTATGTAACACAGCTTTTTTATCCATTAGTCTGTTGATGAAAATTTGAGTTGTTTCCGATTCCTTGCAATTAATTTACTTTTGTTAACATATTTATTGTTATGTTTTTCTGGTGACTGGAATCTTGTTTCTCCACTATATGTTCCAATTTTGAGAGATGTTGCTTTAAGATCTAGGTTTTGGTTCTTCATTCTTGTTTGATATGTGCACATTTTGTTTTAAATTGCTCTCTGAGACTGCTTTCATTTATCCCAAATATGTTGATATATTGCCTTCATTTTTGTTTGATTCAAAGTCTATTTTATGTGCTTTTTGTATTTATTCTATTACCTAACAGAATTAACTAGTAGTTTTTAAACAATGACGTCACTAGATTTTCATTTATTTCATGGTTTTCCTGCTGATGTCCCTTTGGTTTATTTCTGATTTTGTGACCTGACAGAATGATTTCTAGCATTTGATATGCATTTGATTTTTATTTTAATTTACTGAAACTTGCTTTGTGGTTTATTTTGGCCAATGTCCCTTGTTCACTGGAAAATAATGTATAATGTGCTATTGTTAAGCGAAGTGTTCTATATCTGTCTCAGGGTTCAAATTTGCTGATTATCTTGTTTAGTAATTCTCTCTTTCCTGAATTTCTTACTAGTTGTTCTGATATAAAATCAATCAGGAGTATATTGAAGTCTACTAATATCATTGCCAAATGCTCACTTCCATTTTGCTGGAACATGATGAAGAAATTTGAACTCTTTAACTGAACATATAGACAATTATGGCAATACCCTCTTGTTAAGTTGATTCTAACAATTAATGTGCTTTCTGGTATCTTATGATGATTTTTATCTTAAATTATACTTTATCATAAAATAAAGCATAGGAAAATATGTCAAGCTAATGGTAATGATAAAGAGCGGTAGGGGCAAAATTAATTTTTGCATGATTGGTAAGAGCCATCAGGGCTGCCATCTGCTCCTCTGTCTCTTGAGTGATACAGTTAAGTCATGTAAATTTATTGTAATTATTGATAAGTGTGAATTTATTGTTATACTTTGTTTATTTGGGAATGTGTTGCTTTTTGTTCCATATACTCAACTATGATATGTCAATTTTGGTTGTGGATTTTTATTCTACATATTCTCTCTTGTTTTAACCTTATGAAATGTTTTCTTTTTTCCTTTTTAATTTTTATGACATTTATGAATTTTCTTTGAGCTTGCCATGTAATTTATTATTTTCTTCCCAAGTTTACAGCAGTCTGTACTATCTTTAAAATGGCTGATTTCTGTTTCATTTGGCAGTTCTACAATTTTTACAGCCTCTTTACTATGTAATTGTCTTTGTTGACAAAGTAACCTATCTTATATTTTAGAGGTTTGTTATAATTTGTCTTTTATATATGTGTTGACTTCATGGAGTTTTGTCACATATTTGAGTATTAGTACCTCTCCTCCCCCACCATGCAAAGATTTTTTGAGTTATTCATTTATTTATTTATTTGACTAGAAAAGCTTATGACCTTCAAAGTGGTCTTAATGATACTTAATACAAATGTCAATTATGTGATTCCATTCTTGGAAACATTTTTTGAACTCATGTGTTTGGAAGTCTGAGCATCTCCCACTTTTTTTTCAAGTCTTCTATGTTGTCAAATTGCTGTCATTTGCAGACAACAAAAGGAGTCCAACCGAGCCAGGTTGGGTGAGTAAGGTGATGGGGCAAGAGAAACATGTTGTTTTTTCCACAAAACTGGTACATTGAGATAGCTGTGTGATCAGATGCATTGCTGTGTTAGCAAAACCTGTCTCTTGTTTGCCACAAATCAGGCCTTTTTTGGTGACGCACCATTACCCATTTTTTTCAGAACCTCTAAGTAGAAAGTGTAATTAACCCATCTGACCTCGTAGAATGAACTCCAAATACACTATACCCCTCACCTCAAAAAAAAAACAAAAACAAAGCAAAAAAAAAAAACAGCATCTTCTTGAACTGTGATTTCACTTGATAAGCTTTTATAAAAAGATATATTGTTGTCATCACTTTAAATCATTTTATTGGGAGCTCTTACATATATTACAACAAACCATTATTCAAATAAATCAAGCACAATTGTATAATTGATGCCGTTCTCATTTTCAAACCATCTCTTTCTTCTTGAACTCTTTGGTATAAGCTTTCTTTATATACTCACTCCCCATCCTATATCCCAGGAACCCTTATTGTTACATTATACATTGTTATTATTATTATTATTATTATTATACTGTATCTTACACTGCCCAATGTATTTGTTCACCTACAGTTCTGTTATTTGTTCCCCTCCAGTGGAGTTATGCGGTAATTATTGTTATTGATCTCTCCTTCCTCCCATTCACCCCATTCCCTTATGGAAACCTCAGGGAATTGCTACGCTTATTTACTATTTCTGAAGGTTCTTTCTATCTTAGATTTCATGTAGGGAAAAATTTTAATTACACAAATGAACATAGACAGGTCTAACAAGAATGATGAGGTAAAACTAGGACCAAAACAGTGAGGGGTAAAAATATTAAAAAATAAAAAATACTTAATTATTTCATCAGTGTTATTCTGCACCCTGTATATATAATTTCTTCCATGTCACCATTTTGTTCAAGACTAATTATCTTCAAATGAGTTTGGGGTCTCCATTTTGTCTATGCTTTTCTCATGAACACCTCATCCCACCACAGGCTGGCATGCTTCTTCCACATATGCTTTGTTGCTTCCTTGCTAGAATGATGCTGGTTTAACACCAAGCCTTTAGGATACCAGACGCTATTTCTTTTAATAGCTGGGCACCATTTGCTTTCTTCACCACATTTGCTTATGCACCTATTTTTGTCTTCTGTGATCATGTCAGACAAGTGAGTATCTTACAACACCACACTATTAGAACAGACCATTCTTGTACTGAGCTAAGATTTAAGTAGATGCCCAGAGTCCATATGCCCTGAAGGGTTTATCTGTCCTGAATTCCCTGTGTTTCTAGCTCTTTTCTGTACCCATGTACATGCTCTGCTCTACGCAGTTTTAAAGTAGAGTTGGGGTCAGATAATGGGGGGAAGGAAGCATTAAAGTACTAAAGGAAAATTGTATGTTTCATTGGTGCCATATTTCACCCTGACTGGTTCATCTCATCCTGGAGAGTCTTCAGTAGGGTGTGTCCAATTGCCTATCGATGGGTTATGGATCTCCACTGTGCTCTCCCTCTCATTCAAAAAGCTATGGTTTTTCTTTCTGGATCTTTGATGCCTGATACCTGACCCTATTGACATTTCATGATCACACAGACTGTGAACTTCTATATGGGCTTTGTTGCTGTCAGCTGCTTGTTTATCTTCAAGCCATTAAGACCCCAAATGCTATAGCTTTTCATAGCTGGGTACCATCAGCTTCCTTCACTACATTTGCTTATGTACTCATTCTATGTTCAGTGATTATGTAGGGAAGGTGAGCATCTTGGAATGTCAGATTATTAGAACAATGTGTTCTTGTGTTGAGGGAGTACTTGAATAGACACCCCATGTCCATCTGTTACCTTAATACTAAACCTATAAATATGTGTACATATATATTTCCTCATTTGCACATATAAATGTATTTACATATGTGCATGCCTGTATTTAGACCTTTATAAATACCATTTGCCTATAGCTCTTTCCTCTATTTCTTTTTTCCCCCCTTTTTTCCACTATCACGTTCAGCCTTCATTTGAGTTTCAGCAATTCCTCTTGGTTATATTTCCCTTGCTCAAACCCTTACAGGCCTCCTTCACACTCCTTGCCATTGACTGTCGATCCTTCATTATTCCCTTGTCCTTGGGTTTGCTAACACCAACTTCCTTTCCGCTATCTACCCCCTCTCCCATATCACTCTGCAGTCATCTATCCCACTGTTTTTTCCTCCATATTATTTACCCTATTTTTCTTTCAAATGATTTCATTGGGGGCTCTTACAGCTCTCAAAACATTCCATTTTATCAAGCATACTTGTACAAATGTTGTCATCCTCATTTCCAAATATTTTCTATTTGAGCCCTTTGTATAAGCTCCTATTTCCCCCTTCCTTTTTTAAATAAATGATTTTATTGGGGGCTTGCTTATATAGCTCCCATCATGATCAATACATATGTCCATTGTATGCAAACCACATTTGCACACTTGTTGCTATCATCACTCTCAAAATATCCTCCCTCCACTTAGGTCCCCAGTACCAGCTCCCATGTTTCTTCTCCCTCCCCATGACCCCTCCCCTACTATCCCTTAATAATTTACAAATTGTTATTACTTTTTCATACACCATCCAATGTATTCCTTCACTCACTTCTCTGTTGTTCATACCCCAGAAAGGAGGGTATATGTAGATCCCTGAAATTGGTTCCCTTCCTCCACCCTCACAGTATCACCACTCTCCCACTGGTTCTGAAGGTAGCATCTACCCTGAATTCTCCATGTTTCTGGCTCCAGTGTACATGCCCTGGTCCAGCTCGATTTGTCAGATAGAATTGGGATTATGAGAGGAGGTGGGAGGAAGCAATTGAAAACTAGAGGACAGCTGGATATTTAGTTGTTACTACATTGTACCTTAAATGGCTCACCTCCTCCCTGCAACCCCTTTGTAAGGGGAGGTCGCTTCACCTATTGATGGTCTTGGGTCCCCAATCTGTACTCCCCTTCATATAATAATGATATGCTTTTTAGTTCTTTGATGCCTGATACAAGATCCCTTCAACATCTCGTGGTGACACAAGTTAGTGTGCTTCTTCCATGAGTACTTTGTTGCTTCTTAGCTAGATGGCCGCTTATTTACTTTCAATCCTTTAAGGCCCCAGACGCTTTATATTTTCATAGCCGGGCACCATCAACTTTCTTCACTGCATTTGCTTATTCATAATTCGTTGTCAGCAATCATATCAGGAAGGTGAGCACACGTTTTTAGTTCTTGAAGCCTAATTACTGATCTCTTTGATACTTCATGGTCACACAAGCTGGTGTGCTTTCTCCACATGGGCTTTGATGCTTCTGGGCTAGATGACTGCTTGTTTACTTTTAAGCCTTTAAGACCCCAGACACTACATTGTTTGATGGCCAGCCATTGTTAGCTTTCTTCATCACTTTCGCTTATGCACACATATGTCTTCAGTGATCTTGTCAGGAAGGAGAGCATCATGGAATTCCAATTTAATAGAACAAAATGTTCTTGTACTGAGGAAGTACTTGAATGGAGGTCCAATGCCCATCTTTTGTCCTAATACTAACCCTATAAGCATATGCATGTTGATCTATTCCCCCACCATCATACATAAATATATTCAACTCTGTATATGCCTGCATTTAGACCTTTATAAATGCCCTTTACCCACCCTCACCCCCCAGTTCTTTCCTCTATTTTCTTTAACTTTACTCTTGTCTTACTATCATGCTCAGCCTCCATTTGGGTTTCAGTATTTTCACTCTGTTACATTCTCTTGATCAATTCCTATCAGACCTCACACAAACACCTTATCACTGATTTTGATACCCTGCCTATCTTATCTAGATATACATGCAGAGATACTAGTATGGTCTTTAACAAGCCAGAGCAAAACAAAGCAGCAAAACAAAGTGACAACAGCAACAACAAAACCAATGACAAACAAACAAAAAAAGGAAAACCTGTAAATAGCTTTAGGTCTGTTTGTTGCCCTTTAGGAGTGCTTTCTGGTCGAGTCTGATGGGGTGCCACACCCTGACCCTACAGTCTATTTTTGGTATTCCCCAGGCACTTCATTGTTCTGCTGTCTTTGCTGTTCTGGTGCTTGCCCTTAGTGTTTTGCCTCGGGTCAGATTGGGCACAATACACTCACTGTCTCCAGGATTGTCCCCTTAGCACTATGGGCCAGTGAGGGGTATAGTGTCTTGTGATTGGGCTGGCCCTGCGGTCCTTTCTGTGCATTTGGTTGCTCTGATCAGGAATATCATTCTCAGGGCTTGATGGGCCAGGTTGTGCTCCACTCTCTCTCTCTCTCTCTCTCTCTCTCTCTCTCTCCCCCCTTGTTTGTTCTTTTGTGCTCTGATCAGACATGTTTCTCTCCCTGAGCTGTAGCTTCTGCGCTGTCCTCTGAAGTGAATTCTTCCAGGGGAAGGAGGGAGGATGTTCATGCTGTTGGGATGGGGGCTGGGTCCTCAGACCTCGCTATTGGTTCCTGCTGATTTTCAGTATGTTGCATTCACCTTTTGGAGCACTGGGTTGAAGTCTGGTCCCTCTTTCCCCCTAACACTATCCTTTTAAATATTGTTCAATATCACAACAATTTCTCTAGCATTTTTCCACAGGAGGAAACAAAAATTCACAGTCATATGCCATTCTCTTAATTCAGCCACTATAAAAAATGAGATTCTAGTGAAACTACTTTTACAATAAATTCACTGTGGCTTTCAAGTCCATGCCACTGAGTGCACTAACTCAGAGCGAGTTACTTAATGCTTGCCAAGCAGGCAAAAATATGTAATAGGAAAGCTCAGCCAAGCAGAACTTTTGACTATTTTTGCTTTTTATGTTTTCTTTTGTTTGGGCAGTGATACCCTCTCATATATTAGATTCAGTTTGTTGTCTCCTATTGTTTTCTAAGTGAGGAACACTAATATTTCTTGATGGATTAAAAAAAATCTTTATCTTCAGTTATCCCAGTTTTCCATTATATTTGAGTGACAATTTGGCTTGATATGAATTCCTAGATTGGCCTCTTCCCACCCAGCCCCAGCCCCACCAGCAAGACAAGAGAAGAAATGGGGTATTTATGCTGGGGTGCTACAGAAAAATCTGTCCCATGCATTGCCCAAAGATCAAATCAGTCTATCTAGAAAGAAGTTTTACCAGAGGGCTCTTTCAGCAAACGATAGGCAGGCGTCCTCCTAAAGCTTTGGGAATATTGTCCGGAGTGACCAGGCTCCGGAGAAGGAAACCATGCTTGGTAAAGTAGAGGGACAGCACAAAAGGGGAAGGTTCTCAATGGCACGAGTGGACACAATGGTCGCAACATTGGCGTCAAGTATGTGAACCATTGTGAGGAGGACACAGCACCTGGCAGCTTTGTTCTGTCTTGTAGTTTTGTTCTCTTGCTCTCTTGTTCTCTTGGGCTGCAGCTGACTAGAGGGCACTTACAATAACAGCATGATGCTAAGATTTAAAATTAGAGTGCTCTCATCCCTTTTCTCAGTCTGAATAACACGACTTGGGGACACAGTTTCTGGGTATCCACTGTGGTTGTAGTGGACAATGGTTTTAGCAGAATTTTCTCTTTAATGTAACATATACTTATTGAATCCTATCCATTTCGTCTGTGAGGGTATAGTAATGGAAAAAATCTACAGAGAAAAAACCTTTGTCTTCAAGGCACTCCTGGAAAATAAACCAGATGGATAAGTGAACTACGAAGTACCATGGAGCAAAAAATAAAGAAAGATGATATGAAATATAATGTACAGATTGAAATGCCAAGTTTTCTAGAGAAATGCTAACTGTGGACTTGGTTTTCAAGTAAGATCTGGTGCATGAAAGTACGAATTTGCTTGCCTTTAAAAAAGTTGTGAAGGAGAAGCATTCCCGAAAAGCACACAATTAAAATGCTTTCTTTCTTTCTTTCTTTCTTTCTTTCTTTCTTTCTTTCTTTCTTTCTTTCTTTCTTAAATGCTTCTTTCTTTTCTCTTTTGTTTGCTGAGTTAAGAGTAGAAACTGAAGCAAAATGAGATTCCTAGAAGGATTTGAATCAACAGAGCAAACTTTGTGCTCATGTTTAATTTGGGGTGTGTTTCTTGTTAAAGAGATAGGCCTTTTGTGTATTAGGTAACTGATCATTTAGAAATTAGCATTAAAGTTTGAAAAGGTTTTGAAAAATATAGAGTTCAACTCTCATTGTATAACATTGACATGGAACACCCTGAAAATATTTGTTAAACGGAATTGACTAAGCACCAAATTAATGTATCTTTTCCACTGGTGAGTTGTTTTGTTTTTTCAAATATATCTCACTTTCCCTAATACTGCCACCGCAATAACAAGTCAATAGGAGTTTATTTTAAACTCACCCCATAAGATGCACTTGCACAGTTTGAAAATCAGCCCTAAACAATTATCTCCTTCTGTGTCATTCCCATTCTTTAGAAGTTCCCATTTTTAATTTTAAACGGTATCATTTTCATAAGATATAAGCAAGATCACAAAAATTCTATATCAAAATATCTTTTTCTCTCACCATGTCCCACTGGGCAGTCATGTGCTTATGTTAATTTTATGATTGAAATATAGGGGTGGAGTCTAGCCTGTTAATCTTGAGATAGCCATTGAGTAGCCAATGAGGTCTCTATGTGGGCCTGGCTTTCTCGTGAGACTTCTGGGAAATCTAGTGATATTTCCCTCATGAAGATGAGAAGCTATCTTCCCCAGTTGTTGGGAGTTAGCGATGATGATTAATCATGAACAAGACAAGCTGGCAGCGTTCGAGAAGCTGGAGGAGCTGGCGGAGAGACCACACAGCTTTGCCCTGAAGGAGTCAGACCTCTGAAGCTGGGGCGGCCAGATGGAGACCTCTGCCAGTGATGAGTTGCTCCTGCTGTTGATGGACCCTGAGCCCTGGAGGCGAGGTGCCCTGCCAGCACCGGGATTCTGCACCCACTGACCTGTGACTTTGTGAGTCGGAAGAAGACTTTATAGATTGATTTCAGGCATATGGGTTAATATTGGACTTATGACTTTGGACTGTACTGGGCTGGGATGCTTTCTCCATGTCCCATTCCTTTTGTATATAAACCCTTTCCTTATATCGATATGTGTGTCCTTGAATTTGTACCTCAAGTCTACCCGGACTTACACACCCACACAATTTATTTGAAAAAATTATTGTTGTTGTTATTATTATTATTATTTTTTTGGGGGGGCATCACTGCCTTCTGGTGGTCGTGGGAGCTACCCAGTGCTGCTCCTGAGAGCTGCTGCTGGATTTGAACTGCCAAGCCCATGGGCCTGCACTCAACCTCTTAAGCCACCAGGACTCAGCCCCGAAAAATTTTTTATTATTATAGCAGAGCAGACTGTTCTTGTTGAGCTATTGATTTGGATTCAGATACAGTGATTATTTCCATCATTTAGATCTAGTCTACTACAGGGTAAGAGAGATACCGGGCTGGAAGATGCACATGTGTACTTTAGCAAGGCTGTTTCAAATATAAATGGGCTTAGCAACTTTTCTATTTAATGTGAATACTCTAATCATCTCTCTATGAACTTGGAAGTTTCGTTTCATTGCATAGTTCTACTGCTATTGGAGTTGGAAATCAGGGGAATTTGGTTCAGTGATCAGGTTAATGGTATATATGTGGTTTGCAACAACATGCTCTCCCTTTTTAAGTGCCCATTGCATTCTACAGTGTGTGGTCCTAGAGTGCATCTTCATAGCTAGTGAAAAAATACTAGAAAGCTTGCCAAATCCCAATCATGGCTACTGGAAAAACAGAACACATATTATAATTCATGCAGGGACTCATTTACTTTACCTGAGTAAAGAGACCTGTGGTTTCTGTGTGTGTATCTGTTTACAATGATATGTTTACATACTTGCATGTCTGAATAGTATTTGACTACTTGTTTTCTTTTCTATCACTATTTCTGGAACTCTCTAAAACTCTGTGAAGGCTTTACTTTTTAAACTTTAAAACCTGCTTTAAAATATAAGTGTCTTTAGAAGAATTATGCCTGTAGGCAATGGCATATTGATTCACTTCAGATACTAAGATATGTTTTGAACAACAGCAGGGAAAAGCGCCTCTCATATGTAGTAATTTCAAACAAGTAAATTGTGACTTCACTTGTTACTGCTCTTAACTCAACTAGAAAATAATTCTAACAGCTGTATTTTTTAAAAAATAGACATAGTGTTGCACACGCAGCAAATACTGAGGAAAATATGTGGATTGTTTGATCACGCATATTGTCAGTTTCTTTTCATTACCTTGTCTGAAGATGTACATATTGCTTGCAGAATATAGAAGGTGTTATTGAGTCCATCGTATTTTCAGCATGGCTTTCACTAGGAGAGGTGTTCTATGCTCTCTACGCACTGTCAGAGAAGGTAACACCACAATTACTAGCTAGGCCAGCAGTTCTCTGTGAATTGTGGCTCCTTCAGGGGTAAAGGACCCATTCACAGGAATTGCCCAAATTATAAGAGTCGCCAAATGACAGTTATGAAGTAGCAACAAAAAATAATCTTATGGTTGGGAGTCACCACATCATGAGGAACTATATTAAAGAGTAGCAGCATTAGGAAGGTTGAGAACCACTGATCTATACAATTTCTGTTTTCCAACTTATTATAAAAATATTTCTGTAGTTTTTGACAATAAATGAATTTCTCAAAAGTCTAAGTTATATTTATCAATATGCCTACACAGTGGGTGAATAAAATTACACTTGTAGGTGGATGAAGGGCTTGTATGCCAATTTGCTTGGTGTACCTTCTAATCTATTTGGTATGGGCTATTACTATTACCTACTTACCATGATGTAGATTGTCGGCATGCACTGTGTGTTTCATTGTTACCTGTGTTTTTATATTTTCTGAGTTTAGCAAATTTTGTGATATTTCAGCTGCAATGCTGTGAGGAATATGGTATTTGTGAACTGATAACTGCTTTCTTAATGAAGGAATAATTAAAGGAAAAGAAGAGGAAAAATAAAAAAAGGTCTTTGTACATTTACTGATAATATTGCAACTAAGAATGCTGCAATTCAACATAGGAAGAGTTTTGCAAAAGTTTTATTGGTAGTTTTCACATAATCCAAGGGATATACCATTTACACAATTACAACTTTATCACATTTTCCTTTTTGCTGTTCTATGATATTGAAAGTGATCAAAACATTACTAGGGATTCTGTAAGATCTGATATCAGAGGATGTCCATGGAATGGAGGGGAGGACGGCATGGTTCTGATCCTAATGATGCCAGGGCATCAAGTTTTGAGGAATTTCAAGGAACTCCCATGTAGTATAAGGAGGATGCATCTAAGACATGGAGTTAAAATTATGCACCTATATATAATTATTTTTGTAAATATATATATATATATATATATATATATATATATTCACCACCAATCTTTCAGTTTGGTGTACTGTTATAGCTTATGCTTTGCTATGATGCTGGAAGGTATATTGGAAACATTTCAAGTACCAGCAAGGCCATCAATCTAGGGTAGGTTTTAGTGTCATCTCAAGCATTAAAGGGACTAGGCATAAAGGTCTGCAGCTCTACTGTGCAAAATTGACCCAGGAGCTGTAAATGTGCATGCCTATAATCATGAGCTCAAACACACAGTCACTGTGTGTGTGGCACAGGACTATTCAGCATTTTGTTCTCTTGTTCATGACATCATCATGCCAATTTGATGTCAACTAACAAGGACAATATGTGTTACATTAAATATCTGGGCTCCATGGCATTATGTCTGTTGCTAAAGAAACAAAGGGAACTAATGAAACAACCCTGCCCTCAAGGAATCGACAGACCTACATACATGACTAAATGACTAGCGATGCAAGATCGTGTGTTGACAGATGAGGGCTTCTCATCTCATTCTGTTTTAAATGCCAGGTGTCTCTGGGAGCTCGGTGGAGTCCACTTTGGACTCAGAACCCCAAGGCTGACTATTCAACCCCCCAGCCATTCAGTCAGAGAAAGATGAGATTCTCTGCTGCTAGAAAGACGATCAGCCTCTGAATCCCTACTCTTTGGCAGTGGATTTTGTTTGGTCTATATTTTATAGACAATGAAGGAACCCTTGGGTGGTGCACACAGTGAAGCGCTCAACCACGAATAGAAAGAAAGCTTGTAAGTTTGAAGCAACTCAACCCAGAAGAAAGGTTTGGTGATCGGCTTTGGAAAAGTCGCAGGCTAGAAAATCCCATCAGAGATAATTCTCTGTACAAACTACAAAGATCTGTTAGTCCAAAGTTGAAGTGGAATCCGGATGACTTGAACCCAACAGCAAATGCACATTTTGGTTGTGTTTTATTTTTGACACATCCATATCTCTCTCATCCATCCCAATTTTTTCAATTACATAAATTTCCACACTTGGAGATTTTTCCTGAATTTCTATGTCTTTTCTTTTTAAAGTTCTTTTTTCTATTCTTAAATTCTCTCATGATTTAAATGGGAAAATATCTAACTATTCTCTTCTCAAAAAAACCCCTCCTGCTTGGAAGAACAAGCACTCAGTATGGTGGTGTAGTTTTTTTGTTTTGTTTTGTTTTTTGATTGTTTGTTTTTCAGGTGTTTTATCTCCATCGAGCCCTTTAGCTCCCCTTCCGCCATCAATTTTTATACTTTCAGTTGCATCGCACACACCCGCTAATCAGCACAGTGACCTTCAGCACACCATGAGGGGGAACAATCACAGAGGTAATTCTAGCAAAAGTGGATCTCCAATACTTGATTTGATGAAAGGATAAAATCACTCTGTTCAATTTAAATGTCCCTATTTGGACTTTCAATTTAATAAGATCCTCGATTAACTTAGATGCTTCATTTATCATCTTTGTATAAGATAAAATTTAGTTCCAGGACAATTTATCAAAAATATCACCTGAAATTTGTTTTAAAAGAGAAAGAGATGCAAATAGGTAGGATAAATGAGGAAGAGAGGAAAACGGAACAATTTTTCGAGTGGATTTTGTTTTTAGGGTCTTTATTTCATATGCTGAGTCTGACTTCAGTATGACAGACTCTTTGGCAGTGCAGAGTGCATCATTTCTTCTATAAATAACTGAGCAAGAGAATGGCATTTGGCATATCAAATATTTCAGGTTTTATGACTAAGTCAGAAAAAAATATCTTTTCTAGTCGAAGTCTAAATAACATACACTCCAGAAAGTCCTCTGATGAAAAGTATTCTCTGTGGAATAGGGAATAATTGTGTGAAAAGATTGGTTATTTTTTTAAATGCAAAGATCATTTCTCATCTGGACAATGGAAGTTTTCTTCTAAGTAGATTCACTGAAACCAGTCTCTATCCTTTTAACTAGCATTTCATTTTTCTACTGAATTAAACTTTATCAAACTCCTACAATTATGTTCTGCTAAAGCTTTTGAATGAATATGTTTGTTTTCTAATAATAGTTAATACTTTTATCTTGACTTCCTAAAAATATCCAATACTCACTTTCAATATTATTTATGAGTACTTTACTATTCTACTTCAATCAAATAAAACAGTCTATCATTCTACTATTGCCACACTGAATTAAATTTTGAAACTTATTAAATTCACTTTCCATGTTCTTTAAACACTCTCTGATACATTTTTCTTTAAACACTCTCTGATACATTTATTTTTAAAGTTTTTCTATTTATAAGATAAAAGGTCACTATTTTCACATTGACTTTCTAGAGTTTTTAGAAGTATAAGTAATTTTTTCTTTGCCTAAGCACCTAATCTGCTTTATTTATAAATTATTGTGGACAGTACTAATACATATTTAATATTTAGATCTTATTTATTGTATTTTGCCAGCCTCTGTGAAGGCAGTAATGATGCAATGTAAAAAGACCCCTACTTGTTTCCATTCCAAAGAGAAGTGTTCAAACAGAGAGTGAAATGATATCAAAAAAAGAAAGTGAAATAATATCATTAATATCAAACACAGCACAAATTTTTATTATTAAAATATACTTAAAACTATTTTTAAAAATTGAAGCAGTATATTTAAAGGGGACTACCAGAAATTCAAGTTGGATTCAGATGAGGGCGTACAACAAGGGTATCATTGCTAATATCAGGAGGAATTTGCCTGAAAGCACAGAAGACCAGAAATTATTGTACCCAGTTTTTGCTGAGTATACAAAAACAGTAGAATGAGTAAATCACAACCCAGTAAGAGTAGCATTGCAGAGAGAGTGCTCACATAGACACTATGCACAGGCCATGAGGCACTTTGAAGAACAGAGCAAGGGGTTCCTGCATGGTATAAATCAGGTCTGTATCCTTTCACTGCAGTTATTCAGTCTGTATGCTGAGCAAAGAAATAGAGAAGCTGGGCCTCATGAAGAAGAATGCAGCATCATTGGAGGAAGGTTGTGATATGCAGGTGACACAACCTTGCTTGAAGTACTCACGGATAATAATCAGAGCACAGTTTTTAATGTGAACCCACCTCCGCATAAATGAAGCAACAGTCCTCACCCTTAGGCTATTAAGCAGCACCATGGTAAACAAAATATAGAAGTTTTCAAAATCGTTATGTTATGTGGATCAACAATCAACATTCAGGGAACTCACTCTCACTCAGTTCAATCAAGTCACTGCTGACTCATAGCGACTGCAGAGGGTGGTCTAGATCGTCCCCTGTGGGTTTCTGAGACTACAATACTTTAGAGAAGTAGAAAGTTTGGTCTTTCTCTGGAGGAGCAGCTGGTGGCTTCCAACTGCTGACCTTGGAGCTGCAGCATAACCTCTAAACCACTAAGGCTTGTTTCAGAAAATGAACAGTCAGGAAATAAAAAGACGTTCGGCACTGGGAAAACCTGTTGCAAAAGATCCCTCTGAATTTTTAAAAAGACTGTATGCCAGTTTGAAAAATAAGGTGTGCCTAACCCAAGTCATGGCACTATTAATAGTAATTAATTACTATTAATTGGCACAACCAATGCTAAGACAGTTGAGTCAACATGCTTCATTGTGGGTCGTGCAATTGTGGGGGTGTTTATCCAAAATTTGGAGGTTCTTAGTCTTCTCAAAGGTGCCTGAAAAGAAAGATTTGGCAATAACCTTCTGTAAAATCACCCATTTAAAACCATAGAGAGCACAATTCTACTCTTAGGTCACCCTTCGCTGGAATTGAACTAATGGAAACTATTTTTTGCTTGACATTTTAATTGCTTTCTTCACTTTGTCACTTCTTTGTATATGTCTTTCATATAGTAGGTACCTGATAATTAGTCTTAATGTAAAATGATAAGGAGCCCAGTGGTACAGTAAATAAGTGCTCAGCTGCTAACTGAAATGTCAGCAGTTCAAACGCACTAGCTGCTTCCACTGGAGAAAAATGTGGCAGCCTGCGTCCGCAAAGATTATAGCTAAAGGCTAATCTATTTGTGCCTCCTGGTGGCATTCTGGTCGAGCTGCTAACCAGAAGGTCAGTACTTAGAACCCACTAGTCACCTTGCAGGAGAATATTGAGGGTGTCTCCTTCTGTAAAACTTTCCAGACTTGAAACCCACTGGGGCAGTATTCTCGGTTATGTATGTTGGCTCTCTGTCACAGTTAACTTGAGGGCAGTTGATTGATTGATCTTTTTTGACACCCTTTCTTAGGAATCCTAAAGATTAACAGTAAGATCCCAAAGTAGCAACCTTTTTGTTTTATATATTAATTTACTTCAAGTAAAGGTGTACTAGAATACATGGAAAAGCATTTTCTAAATTAGCAATTTTGCAAGTATAATTTAATATCCTAGTCCTTTTCTTGTTCAGCCATTGCCTTAGTCCTTTTTCAAATTAGAGAACACAATTCTCTTACAGGATATGAAGCTCTGACTTCCGTCTTCCCACCCACTCTCGTCCCAGGAGTGAACTTTGGTCTCTATATTTGCTTATATTTTAATACAATACAGAGTAGGGTACACATTTCAGTTTAGGAATAAGTAGCCAAATGAAACTATAGACCTTTGTATTCAATATAGGAACCTACCCTCATACAAAGAATCAAGGGTGAGTAATATGAAAAAGAGTTAAAAATGGTAAAAAAAAAAACTCATCTTCAATGATGAAGTCTGAAACAAAGGGCTCTATCTGACTGGGGATGCTAAGAACAGGTGTAAAATCTGATGGGTTAGAGCACCTGTGGCTGAAGAGTCAGTGGGAAAGGATTGGGGGAATAAATAGAACCAGAATTGATGACATAGGGGAGATTTTAGTCTATTTTGTCATTGTGTTCCTTGTAAGAAGCTATTGAAGGATCCTGTTTTCTTCTCTATTCTGCTACTCTGTCTTTTTGGCTGGTGCTTTTAATTGACTTACATTCAATGTCATTAGTGATAAGCACAAATTTACTCCTTTCATTTTACTGAATGTGTGTATAGATATGTGTGATGTTGGTGACTTATCTGTTCTTCATATAATTCAGTGTTCAATTTGTTTGTAGATTTTCTACTCAATTTTTTTCCTATCCTGCATTTTCCTGTTCCTGTGTCTTTGCATTTTTCTTCTTTTTTATTTAGATGAGGTTGTTCCATTTATTGAAAGTTATTTTTATATTTATTATTTTCTTCCCAAAATTTAAAACGATCTATTTTCTTTTAAAAGCTATTTGACTTTCTCTCCATTTTAATGTCCTATATATACATATACTATTTTTATTGCAATGGCTTTTCTGCAGAATATCTCTGGAACTCAGTTATCATTGTCTTCTAAGGTTATATAGACTTTAATATTGGTTAAGTGGGTTGATTTATGGTTGGCAATGTTCTGTCTGATGAGTTCCCCATTGATATCTGTTGCTTTTGTTGGTTCTCTGGCCACAGAACTACCCAAAGTTCTTTTTTTTTAGATTGATTTTGTTTTTACAATATTATTTCATTTATCTTCACTTGGAAATGCTCTTCTTTCATTTGAAAACCATTTTATTGACAGCTAATACAGATATATCATCCCATGGTTCAATTACACCAAGCATTTTTGTACATTTGCTATTAAAACTAGTTTCAAAACATTCTCTTCCTACCAAAGTCCCTAATATAAGCTTGCCTTTACTCCCTACACACTGGACTACCCAGAAACCCATATTCTACTTGTTGTCTCTATAGGTTCATCAATACCCCTCCCAAAAAACATTTAAGAAAATTTGAAGAGGGCTACCCACAAATAAAAATTACATGAGAGATGAAAACAAAATGAAAACAAAAATGTGCAGAAAATTTTGAAACCAAATTTTGAAGTTTATTATAAAAAGGAATGTGTATTAGGGATTAAATATGCAATCAATTGACAAGGTTTTAACCTTTCAAGCCAGGTCTGTCATTTTTGTCACCTATACTTATCTTTGTAATACTCTGTTTGATAATTAAATTGTACCCATCTCTCTATTATGGATAGAGGGAAACCACTGGAGGTTTATTTTCTGTGCATATCTCACAAATATATCTTAAGTTCCAAATGTCACTGATAGCCTTCTGAAAAACAGAATTTCACAATTTAAGCTCTGACACTAGTGTCCCCTTTGACTTTTGGTTTATAAGATCTACAATCCTTGGGTCATGAATGTTGGTGTACTTTTTCTATGATAAAGTAGTTGATATCTCATTTAGATCACATCTTATTCCAAAACAAGCCCTTAAGATCCTTGGTGTTAGTCTACCGGTTAGGTACCTTCTAATTTCTTCACCACACTTTGATATAGAGCCCATTTCTTCTGTGAGCCATTCCCGTGGCTGGTTTCTACAGCAGTGGATTCATGCAGCATTTTTTTTTGTGATTGACGGACTTCACTCAGAATAATGGTTTCCAGATGCCCCCACGTCCTGAGTTGTTTCTGATTTCATTGGTGCTTTTCAGGAATGCAGAGTGTTCCATTTGGTGTATATAGTAACGTTTTAATTTTATCCATCTTAAACTCATGGAAATGTGGGCTGTTTTCACCTCCTTACTATTGTGAGCAGTGCTCCAATAAATATCAGACAGCATATTTCTGTCTGTAATCTGCCTCATTTCTTTGGGGGCTGTGCCCAGTGATGATATTGCTGAGTCATTTTGTGTCTCTATCGTAGAGCTCATGGGTGATATGATGAGCGTTCCTCAGAAGGCCAGTGAATGAGAACATTTCCTCCTGTGTTTATTAGTCATTTGAGCACCATCCTTTGTGAATCATGTGTTCAGGTCCTTTGCTCACCTTCTAGGCAGGTTATTTGTTCTCTTCTTGTTGCATGCTTTCAGTAATTAGTCCTTTGACTGTCTGTCATTGCTAAATCTTTTTTTTCCAATTTGTAGGCTCATCCTATTTCTCTTTTGATGAAATCTTTTCATATACACAAATGTTATATTATAAATAGGCCCAATTCACCTATTTTGTCTTCCACATTGTTAGCCTGTGTACTTGGTCCTTTAGATTGTCTCAAATTTTCCTTTTGATGATGCTGGAAGCTTTGCATTCTAACTCTAGTTCCCTGACATACATTGAGTTTGCTTTTGTGCATGGAGTGAGGTTTCATGGGGTTCTTGTTTCAATCTTCTGCAGATGGTAATCCAGTTTTTTCCAGCACCATTTATTAAGGAGAGCATTTAGTGCTTATTGTACCTTTGTGGAAAATTAGTTTTGTATATGAGGATGCTTTTATTTCCAGAGTTTTCTGTCCTGTTCCAATATACTTTAAGACCATAATTGTCCTGGGTAAAGTTGAACTTTCATTTTGCCCATTTTTCATTCTAGGGAAACATCCACCTGTTCTTTTTGAGTTTTGTACCCAATGCTGTCACTTGGGAGGTTCTCTCTGGTCACAGTGAATTTTTTCTTTTTTTGTAAAAGCAGTTTCACTCAAAATCTCCTGTGTGTGTGTGTGTGTGTGTGGAGAGAGAGAGAGAGAGAGAGAGAGAGAGAGAGAGAGAGAGAGAGAGAGAGTTTGTGTGATGGCCGATTTAAGAGAACAATGTGCTGCTGTGAAATTCTGTTTCCTGCTCAGGAAAAATGTTGCAGAAACTGTTTTGATGTCAAACACAGCTTTCAAGGAGAGCCCTATGGGAAAAACTCAAATGAATGAGTGCTTTCCTCATCTAAAAAAACGTGAAATGTCAATTGATGACAAACCTCCTTGTGGACTTCTGTCAACTTCATGAACAGATGAAAATGTCAACTTGTGGTGCATTTGGAGTTCCTTCATCCAAGTCAGACTGTTCATCAAGCATGTGCAACAATTGCATCACATAAAAAACTCTATGTAATAATTGATTTACTCTTTTAACACATTACTTTCTTTGACTTAATATTTTATTGTATAATTAACAAAGGGTTGCAATAAGAAATTGTCATTTGAAGACAGTCTCTGAAGTTCCTTAAATTATTCATAGGTATGTTTTCTATCATGTTACTAAATCTTGTTAAAGTGTAACTTGACTGAAAACTTCTTGTTGTTGAGTCCCAGGAAAATTCAAGATTAAATGTTCCACCTTACTGTCACTACTCAAAGCATAAGCACAATGACCTACTCAGGGTGCAAAAGGACAGTAAGAGTGTAGTCACAGGTGCCTCTGTTCCGCTGCCTCCCTGCCCTCAAAATAAACCCCCAATACTTGTGTGGCCACTGTTTTTTTTTTCTCAAGACCTCCATCTTGAAGCTGACTCTCATGGGTGTCAGTGGTTGTGGGAATGATGATTGGTTCTGCTAGTGGTTTACTAAGACACAAGAAAGAAGGGGAAAGAGAGGAAAAGAGAGAAAGTTCATACCAGCCCTCCCACCTGCTTTAGACCCAGGGCTCCAAGACAGTAAAGTCTTCCTGAGCAGATCATTGATGTCAAGTGGGTAATGTAGGCTTCCTTGGTTCTGAGCTATGGGTTTGAGCCAGCATCTTCTACAGGTATCAGAAGTTGAGGAGAACATAGAAGGACTCAGTATCCCTTTCATTTGATTGTCCTGCTTTCCTGTATTCCTACCTGGGCAGCCCTTCTTGCAAACATACCTGCACTCCCAAGGATTTGGATGCATAGGACATATCAGCCTCTGTGGGCACTAGGTGCAGTGACATTCACCCTTTCATTCACTAGAGGGTGTGGGCAGTCAGATGGGACCCACCTTGCTCTTTGTTGGGTGCCAGAACATGTTCTTGTTTGGAGAGGAGCCGATCAGTTTGTGCTTGGCCAACAGAGAAATCTGTTTCCTTTTCCAGTGGAAGAGTACCTAAAATTGCCCTACTCTGTGGGCATAGCTGTGTAATCCATCATCTGGCAGCAAAAAAATTTATTGGTATGTCTCATCCTCCCTTATCTTCTCCATTCATGTGTTTGGTTTTCTCAGAAAATTTCACCTCAGAGATTCAAGTATTTTCTCCACATGCCCTCTTGATGTCTTACCTGTAGAGTGTGCACTAAGCAGATCTGTCTAGGTCACCATCTTTCTGTAAGTTAAAAGAAGAGTTGAGCTTTTAATATTTTGTATTATTTTGTTAAGCCTTGCCAGATAATATAACAATTGTGAATATTACTTCACTATAACATTTCAATACTGGAGACACCAGTAAGGATATTTGATGGGTCATTGCCATGTGCTGTAACCTGTCTCATTTCAAAAATAGCAATTATATTATACACTTATAGTATGAGTACTTTGCAGTACATCAATGACCAAGAAAAGATGAAAACACAAAATTTAAGATTAAAAACTCCTTGCATCATGTGATTGATTTATACTTAAAATATAGCAGCCTCTTTTTCATTTATTTGTTTTTAACCAACAGAAAATTAAAATTTACAGGTGGCCAATATGGATCATTCTATCATTTTCTCCTTTTAATAAATTTATATTTCCTTTAGATTAATATCAGACTTGAGCTGTGTGGCTAAGGCAGTAGTTCAGGAACTAGGGCATAAAAGTGCCCTCTCCACTCAATAACCAGCAAACTAATTTGATGTTCTTATTGACTCAATTCTGTCTACTTTATATCTTCAACCTAGGAGTGTGTGACCTCTTCCACAGAGAGCAGCAGTTTCTGCACATTTTTTTAAAAGACTGAAACTGTGTGGAAAACTTCTCTCTGCCTTGCAAAATAATGGAAAAGGATACTATTTACTATCTACCTTCTGCAGTGACTCTCCAATAATAAATTGAAAATGGATGTTCTAATTTTATTTCAGCTTAATTTAGAACCATCTTGAGGTATTTAGGTTACTATTATTTGTATCTGTCTTTCCTTAATTATTCATTGTTTCTCTGTGCTGTAATTTCTTTTCAACTCTGCTTAGTAACAAACAGCTCCATGTTTTTCTTTGGAGTCAGTCTAGGTACAAAGAAAACTACTAAATATCTTATTTGGCCAGATTCTCAATCCTAGCGTCATCATTTCCTCATGTGCTCAGTAACCAGAAGATTGGGACATTTTCTTTCTGATTTTATTTCACCACTCCAAACAATTAAGAAGACTTTTTGTAATTAATGCATAAATATTTGTTTTTTTAGAGCTTGGCATGTATATTACTCATTTAAGGGATACAGAACTCTTTTTTTTTCTTTTCCTTCTCCTTTCTTATATTTTAAATTGCCTTTTTGTATTTTGCCAGGGATGAGATTATTTATTTTAGTGTAATGATAGACAGACTTTTGTTTCAGCAACCTAACCTAAAAATGCATGCTTCTAAAATAATAGGAAGCATCCCTGTATGGTAGTAGTCATAGGTAAGAAGTTCAAGAAACGTTCAGAGGTTTATGATAAAGATGGTCTGGAAATCTCCTTTTGAAACCCAGGCACTGAAAACCCGTTGGAGCACAGTTCTGACTCTGAAATATATAGGGTCATAACTTGGAATTGCCTTAATGACAATGAGGTTAGCACTATTAAGTTATCTTGTCATTTCATTCTGATTCTCAATAGGAAAGTTTACTTGCAGGCGCCAATGGGTTCTTGATGCATTTATTTCCCTGGATGCCAATCCTTTGTAGAGTTCAAAATAATGAGTTCAAAAAAATATAGAGAGGAATAGAATTTTGACCTGTGATTGGCACTCATGCTACTGTCTGCCTGGCACAGGCTATTCTTCCTGAATCCCGAGGGTTTACCTATGTGGGCTGATTTCTCTATAGGATATATCATTTGACTGAAATATCTTTTCATACTTTTCTACTAATCTTGTTACTTCCTACAATATTTTATTGCAGACTATTTAGCTGTTGCAAGTTAGCACTGTGTTTTTCTCATTTCTATACACTAAAATAGAAGTCTCATGAGAGTAAGACTTTGGTGGTGGTCCTGAGCACTCTGGAAGAACCATGGAAGACAGACCTCGCAATTTACTTCTCAAAAGTCACAGCATTGAAGCCCCTAAGAAGCAGCTTATTTCTGTTCACATGGGGTTGCTGGGTGTTAGCATGGCTTTCCCAGGAACTAGCAACAACAATGGCAGGGGTTGGTAAACACGTGTCGAATGGAAATATAGACCATAGCAAACAGCATATTTAGTAGAGATCAATTAGTAGTGCTTGACTGTTGAGAGTCTGTAAGGAATCTCAGTTTGAGAATATCAAGAAGGATGGAATGGATGCTTTTGTTTTCACTTTTCTTTTCCTTCCTCTTCTATCTCTGTGCACATTGACTCCATTAAGTTGGTGCTGTTAGATGCCATTTAGTGTTAGTTCCAATTCACAGTAACCCTTCAAATAAAGAACAGAACACTATGAGAGTCTGCTCTATCCTCAGTGTGTGAGCACATGTGTGAGCCCAAGATATTATTGAAAGGTATTATCATTTTTGGCTGATCCGTTACTTCACCAAATATAGCGTCCCTTTCCAAAGACTCCTGTTAATATGTCCAAAGCACATAGGACAAAATCTCACCATTCTTGATTCTAAGGAGCACCACAAATGTGCTTCCTCTAATACAGATTCTTTTTCAATCTTATTCTTGGCCTACCCAGGAATTCAAGTACATGAATTGTTTTCTGGTCTTCGTGATTCATTGCCCAGTAGCGGGAGATAATATAGAATTAGAAATTATGATTCAGTTAAAATATTCACATTGATTACCTCATTTTTCATTTTTCAATCCTACAGCCCCCTATATCAGAATGATATGAATCTTAAATGAAATAACTTGTCATTATTTTAAATGTATAGTGTAAGGTTTATAGTGTAAGGTTTATGGGGATAAAAGGAAGAAATGTAGGTCATGTGTAGTCAAAAACCCAATACAGATATATGCAATATATAAATCTAAACTTCCTTGGTGGGATGGAATGTTTTAGGGACATCAAGAAGAAATAGATTCAAGGTTACATCTTCAGAGAATAGGACTTTGACCTTAAAAGGAGTTGAAGAAACAAGGAAGCTTAATATCTATTTGCAAGGTGCAGACTTGGATGGCCATAGTTGACCATAGTTGAGTGAATGCCCTTGTTATCAGATAGAGAACATTGTAAAGTTGGTTATGGGAGAAAGGCTGGAAATTATCTCTGTCATCCTCTAATCAAACTGCAACCTGATTAAACTCCATCCATATATTCCTATAGAGGCCTACTTGGCACAATCCACCTATCGCAATTTTATTTTTTATTGTTGTTATATTGTGAAAGAGTAATTGGACTGATAGTTCCCTGAGGTATGTATGGCAGGGGAGGTTAGGAGGAAATGAGCTAAGAATGATGAGGACAGGAATGAAGAAAATGTTCTGAAACTGTGCTAACAAATATACAATTCTTCTTGATGTAACTGAGCTACTGAATTGTATAATATATGAAATATCTGAATGAAACTTTTTAAGAAAAAACAAACAAAACAAAATGAAGAACTATCCAAGGAAGAGGACAAAACCATTATATTATCCAAGTATTTTGAGCTGACTGTACAAGTAAGTTATCATTCATTGTTGATATTATTGCCATTAAATTGAAATACCCAAGTAAAATTCTGAGCAACAAAATAGATGTTGTAGTTTCTGAGTTCCTGACTGTAGATAAGTATTCAGGGTAAAGCTATCTGTGGCAAGAGGCATGGGGACGGGGTGAGTTTCTTCAAGACTTGAATCACTATTTTGCTATCAGTTATCCATAAATAGAAGGTTATCCATAAATAGAAGTACTTTGGCCTTGCAAGCAGATCACACATTGATGACTAAACAAAAGGTTGATGGCTCAAGTCCACTCAGAGGTGCCTCCGTGAAAAACCGGGTAATCTTCTGAAAAGTCCGCCATTGAAAGCTCTATGGAACACAGTCCTACTGATATGCATGAAGTTGCCATTAATCTGAATGTGGAAGAAAGCAAATTTTTACTAGAAGTACATATGTGTATATTGTTGATTACTCAAAAGAAATAGCAGGAAGGACTCTGTTCTCTACGGCTTCTGAGAAGACTTACTATGAGGCTTATAAGGAGCAAAGGGAAAACATGGTTCTCTTTAGACTTCTAACTTAAATGCAAAATGCGGATTTGTGTGGCTGATTTAAGATAGGGGCCAGTTTTCTTTCCCTCTTTCTCTCTCTGGCTCTTTATCTGGAGTTAGACTTAGACTGGGAATATGAAAACCCCAGGAGCTTCTGCAGTCCAGACAGCAAGGGCCTGAGGAACTTTCTCCTCTCCATGTTTTTACTTCCTTTCCAAATGTCAGCTAGCACCTTTAAAATAAAGTCTGCCATCGAAAAACACACTCTTCTCCTCCCTGTCTGGTCTGCCAAAGATAGACATTACTCTGTCTGCTTCGGTTCTCGGCTTCCTGTCATGTTTGGAAAAAATTTAATTGCCTCTCCTTTCAAAACAACTTTTATTTGTTTTCTTCGCTTCAGCATCTCCTCTAAAGGAGAGTTTTTTTTGCAGCAGGAGGATGCAGAGAGCTTTTGTTTGTGCAGCTTCTGGACAGACTTCACAATGTCTTTTAAAATGAATTTTTGTGCCCAGAAAAAATGCCATGGGAACCAGTTCTGGTTTATTCAAGAGTGACAGTTCACATAAGGATCCAAGTATATTCAGGTTTAACTCCTGGCTTGTCTCTGTTGTGGGGAACAACAATTCTTCACATGCACAGCCATTGACTACCCTTGCTAAGAGAATTAAATAGTACTGATAATAATGTGTCTTCTCCCAGAGTGTCTCTTATCACAGACCTAAATTGTTTCTTTTTAGAATTCCTTTGCCGCTATACTGGTGATCTTATCCTAATCCTTTCAAACCTGGCTCAAATGTCAGATGAAATTAATGCTGTTTTTCCTTCATTGCCTTCATGGTACACATATTGATCACAGCACTATCGCACTCACTGTGTGGTAGAATGACAAATTGTGCTTAACAATTTAGCACACCCACTCTCAACACCTAAGACTTGGAGATGCTTCAGATTAGGGAACCTGTGTTGTATTCATTTTCTCTTTCTCAACACCCGAGCCCCAGATTCTCTGATAAATCTAATAGTTGATGAATATGACCACTTAATAGACACACATTGAATGAGAAAATAGATGTGAATAGTACTTTTGCATATAAGGCTCACGATACAGATTGCCCTCAAGTTTTGTACTGCTGGCTGATGTTACAAGTGGAACATGGACTTTAAGGGAGCTCATTATGCAAGCATGGACATCGGATCAACAGGCAAAGATAAGGGTTGAGAGAGTAAAGGGAGTTTACTGCCCTCTGCTTTAGATTGAAGCCTGAGGAGAGGCCTTGTGAAAAATTTCAGTGTCTGTTGTAGCAGTTAAACAGAGGAAATGATAGCAAGCCAATCAAAGAGGCAACAGACAGACCCGTTGCTGTGACTTTGATTCTGACTCAAAGGTGACACCATGCAGGGTTGAACTGCTCCCCCAGAGTTTTCAATGCTCAGGACCAACCATGCAGAAGCAGATTCTTATCACAGTTGTCAGACCTGTTGTTGGGTTAGTTTAAACTGTCACCTTTTTGATTAGTAGCCTTAAATATTTGTGCCACCCAGGGCCTCCACAGAGAATGACATGAGATGTCAAATGGAATCCACTAACATGGAATCAATTCTGACTTAGAGCAAACTTGTAGAACAGGAGTAGAAGGGACCTAGAAGGTTCCCAAAGCTGTAACTCTTTAGTGACTGGTGGATTCAAACTGATAACATCGTGGTTAGCAGGCAAGAATTTTAATCATGGTGCTATCAGAGCTCATACAAGGAGCAATGTGAACTACCATCAAGTCTATTCGTATTCATAGTCACCTTGTAGGACAGGGAGGAACTGTTCCTTGAATTTTTGAATTTATTGCTCATTATAGAAGTAGAAAGTCTCATCTCTCTCCCTCAAACTGGATGGTAGTTTAGATCTGCTTGCCTTGTTTTTAGCAAGCCAATCCATAACTCACCACAACAAGGGAGGGGATCTATATAATTTAATAGTATATTATATTTATATTACATTTTAGAGTTGAGGAAATATGTCGTGGTGGTGCAGTGGTTAAAACACTTAGGTGAACATTGAAGGGAGGTTGGTTACATATTCCATGGGAGGAATATGTAGCAGTCTGCTTCTGCAAAGATTTACCACCTTGGGTATCTTCCAGGGGACGCTCTATCATGTTCCGCAAGTGTGCTTCAAACTATCTGTGGGAAATTGCAATTGCAAAGTAATGTATTTGTTTCCCATGCACTTTTTAAAATCCGCTCAAATAGGGTTGATATCCCATCTGTCTTGGAAGAAGTAGAGTCAGAGTTCTCCTTATAGGTAAGAATGGTGAGCTTTTCTCTTGTAAATCTTGGAAATATCGTTAGGAAAGACCAGTTCCTGAGAAGGACATCATGCTCGGTAGAGGGAAAGTGAAAAAGAAGAAGCCCCTAAGAAAGGATGGACACTTTGCCTGTAACAATGGTCACAGGCATAGGAACAACTGTGAAGATGGCCAAGGACCTGCCAGTGTTTTCTTTGTTTTTTGCGGAAGGTCGCTAATGATTGGATCTGTCTCAATGTAACAGTATGAATCAGAAGCAACTTAATATTGGTGGATTTGTTTTAGATGATTGCTTTTATATATTTTCATATTTCTAGTAACAATGAAAGAACCAATTCAGAGGAATAACAATATGCATCAATAGGAAAACATAGGGATGTCCTGTATGTTCTTGGTGAAAGAGTTTGAAACAGAGATCAGGACTCTACTATAGGACTTTAATGAAGAAGTGGGTGACCTCCTGGAGTAGAAGGTCATTTGAGGAAACACTAGCTGGAGAGATTACAACTGGAATGGAAGAATTCTAGAATAGAAAGTAGATGCTGAGTTGGAAATCCAGGAGGAGGAATTCTGTTGTAGTCATATTGTTTACATTCTCCTGGACAAGAAGAATCTGAGTCTGCGATATTGGCATGCTTCTTGCCATTTCCCCTGCAGGATGTTGTGACAGAAGAACTATCCTTGGAATGGAAAGTTATCTGAGTTTTCATTTTTTCTGTTGCATATATGACCTGGGCGAAGTCACCATTTTTACATAGTCTAAGTTGATTTATATGTAAGATTATAATAATGGAACTTTATCTGTCTGAATTTGAAAGATTGTGCCAAATGACTTATTGAACTCTTAGCTACTATAAAATCCATTCTATCACCTTGAAATTCTTTCTTTTGACAGTTAATGTGCATTTCCTTAAGAGTCTGATGTTCATTTGATTGTTGATGTCCTGATGAATAGTTGTACCCTGGGAATGATCACCTTGGAAAGGATCACTGTGATTGTAGTTCTGAAAGTCTACATTGAAGCTGGATGAATTTTATGTTTTAAGAATTTTGAAAGTGGATTTATACTTAAAATCTGGAAGGTAATAGTGTTGGAATTTCAATATTTGAATTTTGCATGGAAATGGAACGCACAGGTTAATGTAATTTTCTTTGAAAAAATCATTTTATTGAGTGCTCTTACAGCTCTTATAGCACTTCATCCTTCATTTGCATCAAGCATATGTGCACATATGTTGCCATCTTCATTTACAAAACATTTTCTACTCGAGCCCTTGTTATGAGCTCCTTTTTTGTCCCCTTGCTCCCCCACCTCTCACCCTTGTGTATCTTTGATTGATTATCTATTCTGATTGTGTTTTCATATATTACACTATTATCTTCTTTCACCCACATTTCTGCTATGTGTCCCCTTCCGGTGGTGGTAGCTATATATCCAATCTTATGTTAGATTCCCTCTTTATCCCCTTCCCCCCTCTCTGACCATCTCCCTATGCTCATGATATGACTACAGCCATTACTATTCCTGAATTCAAAAGAACGTGGTCTCACTTTGCTCGTCACTGAACTCATCACTGTTAGGAGACTCTGTGTTGTTGGTGGTGCTGTTAGATGCCATGAAGTTGGTTCCGACCTATGACAATCCTATGAACAGCAAAAGAATAGCACCACCCTGTCCTGGATCATCCTCACAATTTCTTCTAGGCCGGAGTCCCATTTTGTGCAGTTGCTGGGTCGATCCAGCTCTTGAGGACTCTCATCTTTTTCATGGCCTTTTGACATTATCAAGCATAACATCCTTCTGCAGAGACTGGTCTCTTCTGACAACGCATCCAGATTATGTATGACCGTCCTTACTGCTAAGAAGCATTCTGACTGTACTTCTTCTAAGACAGTGTTTGTTCAACTTTCACAGTTATATGGGGCAAATGAAATTACTATATATTGGATCAGATATGCCTTAACCCTCAAAGTAACACTTCAGATGGCATTCCATCAATTCTTAGAGTCTTGATTTAGTCTAATTCTCTCGATACAAGCTGAATTTATTCTTTCACTAAATTGATTCTTGTTATTGTACTACCTCCTGAAATGGTGGGCTATTGGCTCATTCTTTTGGTACAATGACTCTGTATGTTTCCTATATTTTTTAGTGCCTCCTGTATTATTCAATATTGTACCTGTAGACTCTATCAATATTGCAACTCAAAACTTGAATTTTATTCTTTAGTCCTTTCAATTTAAGATTTGCCAAGCATGTTCTTCCTTTTCAGTTTTCTATATTCCATTGTAAATATTGCACATTCCATTGTAATATTTGACTTTGTCTTCTGGATCAACCCTTTGAAATTTTCCATTCCATTTGCTTTAACTCCTCTATGATTGAGAGCTAGTACATAGTCTCTTCTGACATCCATGCTGATCTTTTCTTTTTTTCCTGTCTTTTTAATGACCTTTGTTTTCTTCATGAATGATGATGTCCTTGTATAGCTCATCAAGTTTGTTTTTAGTGTTCACTGCATCAGATCTCTTCTTAAGATATTCTTGGTGCTGGGTCCTGGTGGCGTCGTGGTTGTGCACAGAACTTCAGCCCACTGGAATGGAGGTTCAATTCCAGCAGTGACTCCACAGGAGCAAAGACTGGGCCTACTACTTCCACCACCAGAGGGCAGTGATGTTCAAAAAAAACAAACCAAATATATTCTTGAGATTTGGGTGGAATGGACTCAAGGTCATGTTTTTGTTCTCCTGGATTGCTTTTTATTTTCTTCAACTTTAACCAGAACTTACATATGAACAATCGATGGTCTGATTTTATTTGCTAATATTGAGCTTCTCCATTATCTCTTAACACTGATATAGTGAGTTTGGCTTCTGACTGACAAAGTTCATTTACCTTTCATGTTGCTGGGGGAAAAAAAACATTTGCTATAAATGAGGCATTGATCTTGAAGCAGTCTATCATGTGGTTTCCAGCTATGTTTTTTTTTTTATCACCAATGGTGTATGTTCCATCTAATGTTCCTTCCTCTCTGTTTCCAAATTTCGAATTCCCATCACCAATAAATATCAACTTACCTTGACTTATTTGTTCAATTCTGACCTAAGGCATTGGTTGGATTCCTTAATTTCTTCTTCACTAAATTGTTCATAAATTTGAATAATAGTTGTATTGATTGGATTTACTAGAAGGGGGATAGATATAATCCCATTACAGAAAGCATTGTACTCCAAGATTGATTTTGCAATGTCTATTTTTAACAATGACTATGAAGTCGTTGCTCTTGATTTGGCACTCCTGGAAAAGTGAGCTATGATCTTCTAATTCAAAATGATCAATATTTGTCCATTTCAGTTCATCAATGCCTAGGCTATTTACATATTTCATTCTATTCTATTTTTCCTAGAGTCATACTTCCCATAGTCCAGGTTCTGATCATTAGCAGATTGTTTGCAGCTGTTTCTCCTTACCTTGAATTATGGCCCACTAGCAAATGAAGACCCTGAAGGCTTGATTTTCACAGGCTTTATCTCATTCACATCGACATAGTTGATTGCACTCTGAGAATGCAGCTGCTCCTTAGTCATATTTTGAGTACCCTTTGACCCAAAGGATCCATACTCTGGCACTATCAGTTTCTGAAAAAGTTTATAAACTATGAATAAGATTTTCAGTGAACATTTTTTCCCAAATGAGCAACTGATTCCTCCTTCATTGTTGTCTGTCTGGAAGCTTCGCTGAAACTTGTTCACTTTGGGGCACCCTGGTGACATTTGAAATACCAGTGGCATAATTACCAGCATCACAGCAAAACACAAGCCTCCACAGTACAACAAATTGATAGACAAGGATCTGGAGAAATAAAAAGATTATTTTAAAAATGATTTAATTGGGGCCTCATGCAACTCTAATTACAATCCATACACACATCCATTATATGTCAAGCACATTTATACATCTGTTGCCCTCATCATTCCCAGAACATTTGCTTTCAACTTAAGTTCTTGGTATTGCTTCTCATTTTCCCCTTCCTATCCACTCTCCACTCCCTCGTGAATTCTTGATAATTATAAACTATTATTCTTGCATCATATCTTACACTGTCCAGTGTCTCCCTTCACCCACTTCTCTGTTGTCCATACCCCAAGGAAGAGGTTATATGTAGATTCTTATAATTGACTCCCCCTTTCTATCCCACTCTCCCATTGGTCCTGAAGAGATCATCTGTTCTGGTTTCCCTATATTTCTTTTTCCTATCTGTATCAATGTACATACTCTGATCTAGCGGTTTTGTAAGGTAGAATTCAGATCATGATAGGGAAAGCAGAGAGGGATGCATTGAAGAACTAGAGGAAAGTTGTAAATTTCATCATCGCTACACTGCACCCTGACTTGCTCATCTCCTCACGGCCCTTCCATAAGGGGACATCCCATAACCCACAGATGGGTGTTGGTACACCCCTTCACATACAATGATATAATTTTTAATTCTTTGATGCCTGATAACTGATCCCTTTGATACCTCGTGATCACACAGACTGGTGTTTGTTTTCCATGTGGACTTCGTTGCTTCTGAGCTCAATGGCTGTTTGTTCACCTTCAGTTCTTTAAGATGTCGGACACTATATTTTTTTATAGCTGGGCACTGTCAACTTTGTTTACCACATTTGCTTATGCACACATTTGTCTTCAGTGATAGTGTCAGGCAGGTGAGTATTATGGAATGTGAATTTAATAGAACAAAGTGTTCTTGCATTGAGGAAATACTGGAGTGAGAGCCCAATGATCATCTCTGGCTTGATATTAACCCTATAAATATATGCACATAGATTTATTCCCCCATCATCATATTTAAATATATTTACCTATGTACATGCCTGTATTTAAGAAGTCATATTTTATTTTTAAGTAGCAATAAGAATGCCTTTTTATCAGTTAAATAATTTGTTAATGTTTCTACCACTTCTGTGGTACACACTGGTCCCGCCATGTGGTCAGGATTCTGAAGCACAGACCAGGGCCTTTCAGGCCCAGAAGTGTTTACTCATCCAGAGAGAGAAGAAAACAGTCACGGCAAGTAGGGCACTTAAAATTTCATACCGGCAATCACTGCTTCCTGTAGCATGCTGGTGTCACTTCTGCTTCAGCGGGGAGAGTCTAAGGGTTGGATGAGGTCTAACCAACCTTGCAGGGCAAACCTTCCAGGAGCTGTAGGAAAGCAGAGATACAGTTCCAACCACACAAGCTAGGATCTTAGAGGCCAGCCTCGAAGTACCAGATCCAGATTCATGGTCTAGGTCTTTGCAGATCCATATAGTGGTTAGATCAGTGGAGAGTGCATACCAGGCCCAGAGGGTACCCTCCCCTCTAACCTGGCCAGGGTCTGGTAATACAGGGGACCAGCGACCCAGCACTGCGAGCTCCCCTAATCCAGCGAGGTTTACACCATACTGGGTTCAATCAACACCAACACCTGCCCAGGGTTTTCGTATAGTCCCCCCACTTATCCATCAGTTTAATTGAGGTTTCCATAGCTGTCCCCAATGGTGCTTACCACCTCTTAGTGCTGCTGATTTTTGAGTCTTCTCAGCACCTACCTACACAGGAGCTGCACCAAACTCCATAATAGGCCAAAGGAAGCTAGTGCAAAAACCATTGCTAATAACACTGAGAGAATAGGCAAGGTCCTTTGGTCTCCTAGGAATATGGCTCCCACCTCTTCAAAATCAACACGTAAACAACACCATACCACCCTACTGTCAGCAAGTAAACAAGAAAGACAAACCTCAGCAACAGAACTAACCACACTCATAGAAGAATTGATCGTGGATCTGCCATAAAAAGAAAATTTCAGAAGTCTGTATGGAGTAGTACAGGAGATGAGTAAATATGCGGTGATAGAGGGGATGAGGGCCTGATAGAGGGCATGAAGTCCATGATAGAAAGCATGAAGTCCACACACCAAAGGGAACTTCAGGAACTAACAGAGCAAGTAGCTGAACCTTCATACAAGATCATCGATCTCACGAATAGAATAGAGGAGGCTGAGAGCTGTGTGAGTGATCTTGAAGATGAGCAAGCAGACCTCAGCAAACAGGAAAGGCAGTCAAACAAAATTTTTAGCACTTCATCCATCCACAATTCAACAATTTAATCATATCAGCAATTCAATCATATCAAGGAAAGTTGTATAATCATCACCACAATCAATTCTAGAACATTTTCTTCTTCTTTGTACTACTCATGGTTATTCATATATTTTTTATAATTGTGGCAAAATACACAAAAACATTCCCCCACTCACCAACATCTACATAAATAATTCAGTGACATTCATTATACTTTTCATATTGTACAATGCTTTCCTAAATTATTCCATCTTGATTAATGTAAACTCCATCCCCTGGAAGCATAAAACTCTTCCTCCTTCAATGATGGTAACTACTGGCCATTTGTTTTATTTATTTTTTTAGAGTTCTTGACTTAATACTTACATGTCATACACTTCTATAGCTAAATCTCTTTTAAGAAGAACTCTACATTTCTTTAAATCCGCTCTACTTCCTTATTTTCAAAGTGAGATTTTTATCACTTTGGTATTTTGGTGAGACATCTGGTGTGGTGAAGTGGAATCACTTTCATATCGCCTTTCCATCCGTCTTTGTAGCTACCACTAAATGATTGGGTGGGGCCATGTAATAAGAGTGTGTGAAACACTAGCAGAAGGGATTGATGACTTTTCTCATTCCTCTATGAGAAAGCGATCTCAGAAGCAGGAAGGGGCAGCGTATAGGAATCCCAAGACAATAAAAAAACACAAAAAAATCATATCATTGTGAATGAAAAGGAATGCACAGTGGGGACCCAAAGCATATCTATAGGCAACTGGACATCCCCCCATAGAAGGCTCTCAGAGAGGGGACAAGGCAGTCAGGGTGCAGTGTAGCAATGATGAAGCACACAACTTTCCTGTAGTTCTTAAATGTTTCTTCCCTCCTCCTTCCTTCCCCCCTGCCCCACCCCACACTATCATGATCACAATTCTACCTTACAAATCCAGCTGGACCGGAGGATGTAAACTGGTACTTATAGGAATAGGAAATATAGGGAATCCAAGACAGAAGAACCCCTCAGAATCAGTGGTGAAAAGAGCGGCAATGGAAGGGTGGAGGGAAGGTGGGGTTTAAAGGAATAATTGATTACAAGGATCTACATATAACCTCCTCCTTAGAGGAAGCATAGTGGAGAAGTGGGTGAAGGGAGAAGTAGGATGGTATCAGATATGAAAAAATAATAATAATTTATAAATTATTATAAAATTATTATAAATTATTATAAAATTTATAAATTATAGGGGGTGTGGAGAGGGAGGGAAGAAATGAGGAGCAGATACTGGAAGCTTAAGCAGAAAGCAAGTGTTTAGAGAATGATCAGGGAAACAAATGTACAAAAGTGCTTGACATAATGGATGGATGTATGGATTATGATAAGTGTTGTATGAGCCTCCAATAAACTGATTTAATAAAAGAAGAAAAGCCTCCATTGGGTCATATGTGAGATATCTTTGTGAAATGGTGGAAACAGTAGAAATATCAGAAACTATATTAGCAAGCACAAGATGCAGACCATAAAGGCAATATTGAGAGACTGCGCAGCACAGGGATGGGCTTCCAGACCCATTGAACAAAGTCAATGGCAGGACTTCATATGATTGAGAAGCTGGGAACAAGAGAGAAACATAACTATTGAATGAGAAGAGGCATTGCTGTGGACAAAATACTATATTCTTAATGATTTCTGACCTTACTTGTAGTACCCTGCTAACCTCCTTAATAATAATCTCTTGTAATTTTAAATATTTTTTTGTGAGTTCTGTGTAGCTACAGCAAATGATCAAATTCAGTAGGGAAGTAGTGCTATGAAAGGAATGGTTGGTGCCAGAGTAGGATAAAATAAGTGTCCATCCCAGATGAGGCAAGTATGAGGTTTGCCATATGGTAGTTTGCCTTGGGACTGACAGGATGTGCTTTTTCCTTTTTTTTACTGTAACTGGAGGAAGTCAGATTTGGTCACTGTGTCATTTCCTCCCACGGTAGCTAGAATTTATGTACATAAAGTATGACCTCATGATTCATAAACTTTGGAAAATGCATGCCACATATATACACAAGTATAAGCCAAGTTTTTCAGCACTCTTCTAATGTAATTTTTTGGTCATAAAATTAGGTGCCTCAGTTGATAGCTGAGTCAGCTCATACACAGGTGCATATGGTAAATAAGATGAGATTAAATACACTTCATTTTCCTCATATGTCCTCTTCAGTCCACTAACTTTGCCATGATAAATTGATAGCATTTAGATTGTATCTGTAATCATAATTGTGTTTTGTGTGCTTGGTTGGTAAATTGATTTTAAATATTAAAAGCCAATAACACTCTGGAGTTGGTTAAATCACAGACCCCGAAATTGTACAACTGGTTTTAAAGTCTACTTTTACTGATATAGTTGTGTAAAAAACTGGAAAAGTTAATTGCTTCAATTAAATGTACCCTTGTTTGCTCATTCATAAGATAGTCATAAAAATCAAGCAACATATGTGAAAGCTGAAATCTATCAAAGAAAGAAAACTCTTAATTTTTTTTCATTAAAACAAGCAACAGAGGAGTACTAAGACTAAACATGAGTAGGTCTAGAAAACTTCTGAGACCTGAATTACAAAGTAAACATGTTGAGCTCTGTCTCTAATAGGTTTATCTGTATAGCAACTTCATGATAGTGTTGTTACATGCATTAAATGTATAAGTTCTTGACAGGTCCTCAGAGCGATATGTGCTAAATAATAATTGCTAAAAACCACACTTTATTGGGTAACTGAACTGCTACAGATGAACTTGTGTGTCTCAACCTGTGCTGTTCTCAGAATTAAGGACAAATGGCTTTTCTTGTCTTCTATATATGCTTTCAATTATTAAAAGGCATGGGGTATATTATTTTATTTCACATGTACTCTCTGAATTTCTTGTACAATATCCTAATTTGTCTGGAATTTCTAATCCTTTGTTTTGTTTGCTCAAAGAGAAAAATCATCCATTCTTTGCAGGAACTTATTTATTAAATTAAGTAGAGATGGATACAATCACAATATCTGAGAGGTTTCTTGTAGATTCATGGTTTGGCATCAGATCCCTGACGGTGTAGTGTTTCCATGTTGGGCTTCAATGCACATGTTAGGGCAGTTTGAAACCATCCGCAGCTCTGAGGGAGCAGGACTAGACTTCCCACTCCCATAAACAGCTACAGTCTCAGAAAGCCACAGGTTTCAAAAGGTAGCATTAAATAGCATGAGAACTGTCTGTAAAATTTGACAATTGGAAAGCATCAGGAATCAAAGAATTAAAATTCCATAATTGTTCATGAGGGAGAGTGCAGATTGGGGACCCAAAATCCATCTGCAGGGGAAGCGACACCCCCTTACAGAGAGGTCACGTGGAGGAACCGAGCCAGGCAGGGTACAACAATGAAATGTGCAATTTTCCTCTAGTTCTTAAATGCTTCTCCCTTCCACTATCATGATTCAAATTTTACCTTACCAATACAACTAGATCAGGGAAAGTACACTGGTACAGATAGGAACTGGAAACATGGGGAATCCAGGACAGATGATCCCATTAGGACCAGTGGTGAGAGGGGCAATACCAGGAGGATGGAAGGAAGGTGGAGTAAAAAGGGGGAACCTATTGAAGAAATCTACATATAACCTCCTCCCTGGGGGATGGTCAACAAGGGAAGTGGGTGAAGGGAAACATTGGACAGTGTACAAGGTGATAAAATAATAATCATCTACAAATTGCCAAGGACCCACGAGGGAGGAGGGACTGGTGAGGCAGTGGAAAGGGAGGAGCTAATACCAAGGGCTTATGGAGAAAGAAAGTGTTTTGAGAATGATCATGGCAACAAATGTACAGATGTGTTTTGCATACAGTAGATATATATGCAGACTGTGATGAGTTATATGAGTTCCCAATAAGACAATTAAAAAAATGTAATTGCTTAGAAAAAAATGCTGCCAACATATGTACAAATAAGTTTGATACAATTGTTGTATGGATTATCTTAAGAATTATAAAAGCCCTCAAAAAAAGCATCAATAAAAATAAACAAAGAACTTGTGCTTTAGTGAATTCGTGGAATCCGAGTTGAGGTATCCATGCTAGACAAAGAAGACAAAGTAAATTAAACTAGCTTTTGAAGAGACTCTCATATCAATTGAAAAGGACCATGAAGAGAATAAATATTAACTACCACTGAACATGCATGTTTGATAGTTTGTTAGGAGGTAAAAAGTGCTGAGAAATAAGAGACTGGGTAACAAAAGCAGAGGGAAAGTTAATAAATATGGACCTCACCTATTACCTTTCATATTCATTAGCTGGTATTAATTTGGGGGTATAGAAGTAATTTTTCTCCCAAAACATCTTCAGTTGTTCAGACAGTGATCACAGTTTGCAATCCCTTTTTCATCCAACTTAATATATGGCATGAATTGTTTATTATTTCTTTCCCTAATAAAAAAATAGCAATTACAACAAAAGTAAGAAGTAGAAACCAAATCCTCAGCCATATAGTTCATTCTGATCATAGCAAATATATCTACATAAGGTCTCTAAGATTGTAAATCCTTATGGATCTTTCTGTGATGAAGGCACTGGTGAGTTTCAACTGCCCATCACCTAATCTGCAACATCATCTGAGTATCTGTAATTGAAAAAACATTTTATATACAAGAAACGGTAAGGCCATTGATCAGTGCCAAAGGTTTAGCACAGATAAAGGTTTAGGGCTGATACCTGGAAGCTTGAGTGGCACTTTGTAAAAAAAAAAAAACAAAAAAACCTGGTCATCTATTTTTGAAAAGTCAGCCACTAAAAACCCTATAAATGAATAATAAGCTATAGAGTGCAGTTCTACTCTGACACACCTGGAGTTGGCACATTTTGTAGTCAAGTTGAAGGCAACTGATTACTGGGTTAATAAAATATTTGGAGGCCATTTTCTTGATAATCTCTAAATTCTCTGCTTTTAAAGTGGGCTGGATGTTGAACTGGTGCCCAGATCTCATTGCAGTCAGCTCCCACTACTTTGCTATGTAGGTGGTAAAGAAGTCACACAGGTGAATCGATTCATTTAATTTTAGATTTGAACACAGCCATCTCTTTCTAAATTAATAAAATTGACTAAGAGATATATATGAATGTATGTATATAAGAAAGTTAGGGAGTTAGTGACTCTTCAATTTGGAGATTTTTTTTAAAGGGAAAAAAAACCACAAAACACAGCATAGAACATCCTGTTTCTGTCATTTCAGCTCTCCTGATACTTTTCTCTTCCAATAGATCGGGGGACTTCCTCTCTGAGAAGCTGGGCCAATTGATAGACAGCTTCTAGGGAAGGCGTGGGTCCATATAGACTTCTTAAAGAATTGACTTTCCTGTTAATACTTTATAAATGTTACACAACCAATTTCCTGCTTTTATGCTTTACAGTTATATCTTGAACTTGTTAAGGTCAGTAGATGTCATTCTGGATAGCAGGCTAGAGTAGCTCTATTCTTAGCTGTGGTTCAGAATGGCCTGTGGTATTCCAGTTCCCGACTACTTTTAAACATCTCTGGACTGAAACCTCTGAAATATGACATTCTATTCATTGCCAGTTTAACTTATATATTGTCAAATGAGAGGGCTGGAGGAGCTGCCATTTTGTCTCATTCTCACTCAACTAGAATGACAAATGCTTGTACAGTTACACCAATCAGTTAGACGAGGAAAAAATGGTTCAGGGGAAACATAGAGGAAATATGGATTTTAAAGCAGCAGATCTGAACTCAATGTCCGGGCACATTAAATCCTGCTGATACTTAAGGCAGAAGGGAAGCATTAAATACAAGGAAATATGTTTCAAAAATGGAATACTTTCTCTTGATTGCTCTGGGAATGCATTATGAGTGGCACCTGCAAACTTTGGACTTTATGACAGCTTTCAAGGTAGTTCAGGGAGGAGAGAAAGGACATATTTGAATAGAAGCTTCTCCTAGTAACTAGTTCCACTTATGACCTATGGTCATTCTAAAACAGTACCTGGTGATTTGGGTGGAGTAGGGTGGGGCATAGGGTCAGGCATTTCAGGTTTCAGAAACATACTTTAGGTCCTCTTACCAAGCAGTATTATAAGTATGGACACACCAAAACATGCACCCACATGCAAACACACAGCCAGGGGGTTGAGTTACTGAGTGTGTGACCTGTGCTGTAACACTGGACTCTTTTGCTTAGAAGGAATCAATATGGATTTTGATGATCTGCTGTTGCCATCTAAAAATTCTTATTAATTATGTCTTTGTAAAGGAATTCCAATAAGTTAATATAGCATGAGTAGAATATGGGCAATATGTGTGTCTTTTGTTCTTGCCATCCTAGTTATATACTACATTTTTAATGGCTTATAAAGAAAAAGTTCTAATGAATACACATTGACAGTTAAGTTGGTCTCACAGCAAGGACAAAGAAAATGTTTTATCTTCCATTGTTTAATAGGGGTATTGATAGACCTCTGAGAGATCTTTTTTGTTTAAATCATAACAGCATCATCAGAACATAAAATCAACATTAGTGGACTAGGAATTCTATTGTATCCTTTCTTGCTCCTCTTTCTTTCCTTATACACTAATCTTCTAAAATGAAGACATAAAAGTCCCCCCATATCAGAAAGCCAAAGACAATACATTCTAGTAGACTCTATCTGCATTGAAAAGTGAAAGTAAGTTGAGTTAATTTTTGTAGTTTTTCTATTTTTCTTGTGGAAATGAAATATACATTTACGTCAAAACAGTGAAAAAATGTATGTTCCAGTAAATGTGATTTTGCATACAAATTAAGTGTTCTTGAAACTGGCCTTACCTAAAATAAATTCATGTTACTAATTTAAAGTTTTCTTTACTTAGAATGACCTAACAATTAGAACTGATTGACATTTCATTGGTTGCAACTTGTGGTGATTCTACACAGGATTCCTGAGGCTCTAAATCTTTACAGGAACAGAAAACCTCATCTTTGTCCAACAGAACAGTTCCAATGAATTCTAACTGCCCTCTTACAGTTGCAGCTCCACTCACAATGCTCAACACCACCAAGGCACCACTTTTTTTTAATTCATATTATTGGGGACTCATACAGCACTCATCATAATATATACATACATACATACATGCGTTGTGTCAGTAGTTACATCTTTTCTGGGATGGGGTGGGGTTTATGTAGCATTGTGTAACACCTTTTAAATTATTGTGTTTAGAGACCACGGAAAAAAGAATATTTATATACATATATATACACACACACATAAACAATTAGAAAGGGTAAGTAAAATACTTTTCTGATTTAATGAGTCTCACATTTTCATCCTTCCCTAATATCTTGATATTATGCCTGACCCTCCTACAAATATTCTAACAAATATAATTTAAAGAGATTTGTGGATCTCTATAAGCATAGGATTCTATTATTGCATATCATTGAATGAATATGTAAGTTGTATATATAACTTTACATTAATGCTAGAATAATAATCATGGAGCCTTATTGTATATAAGGAGCACTGGTGAAGCTATCAGGTAAGTGATGAACTGCTAACTACAAGTTCTGTGGCAGAAACCCACCAGCACCCTTAATATAAAACGATGAGATTGCTTCTCCCACGAAAACTTACAGTCTCTGAAATCATATTTAAATTCTCTGTTAATCTGAATTTACTTAATGTCACTAGCTATTGTACTTAGGATATATATGTGATATATATATAGGATATGCATGTATGTGATATGGATATTTTTAATAAGGGGATCACAAAATAACAAGGTACTCTTTATAGGAAATATATTGGTAATACCATGGTGAAAATATTGGTAATATCAAAATAGGAGAGATTCTGCTATTACCTTAGATCCTTTCTGTAATCTTCATATTATTTCATTTGAATAGTCTCAAAGTATACTGTGACTTAAGACAACCATTATTCTAATTTAAAAGAAGTTTTATAATATAGTATAATCAGTAACTATGAAAAATTGAATTTAAAGACTTATATGTTAATAAACTGAGATTGTTCTTTAATTATCGAGCGCCCTCAAAGCAATAATTTTCTGTGCTTCAGTGTTTTACATTGTTTTTTAATGACTACACATCAAGAAAACATTATATATATCTAGTTGATTCCATAAAGTAAATTCCATTAATGTGTATAAATACATTCTGGCCCTTATCTGAAATGAATCTATAATAGCATTTGGAGCCTTTAAACTATTTCTTTTCTCTGAAACCTATACAGTTCTCCCATCATCATCCCAGAAATTGACTTTGGGAATTAAAGACAAAGAAGTTGGGTTGAAATTTTGTTGAGAAGCAGGCACAACAATGAGGGTGGAAAAATAGTTTCTTGTCCCACTTAATTTCTAATTGGCAAACACACAAGGAGGAAAAGTAAAAAATATACTTAGCTCTTGATGCCAACCAAATCTAACACATTGCAAGACAGCTCAGTTTCATGTTACATAAAGAAGGCAAACTTTTAGGCGTTGTGTGTCATCTATTACCAAATCCTGCCTGAATGAGTGGGAAAAGAGGGTAAGACTCAGAGGACCAGCATTTTGTATGATTTATAAAACTAACACAACTATATAATCTATTATAGGTTAATTAGCAGCATGTCTCCATGTCTTCTGATCTCAAGAGAAGGGAGTGACACAGACCCTACCATATTTTTGGTTGCTTGTATGCCTCAAAAGAATTTCTAAAAGCTTCTGGAGATGCAACCATAGTAATACAATGAAGCATCACAGATCTTTAAAATATCATTTTATAGGCTGAATTTTCCGCTAAGATTTAAGTGACTTCAGTCAACCTCACAGGTTTAAGTGCTGAACTAAGTAGTGATATCCCTGATCTAAAATTTAATATTTCCAATAAATATCTCAGATGAGAATTGACCAAAAACACTAATAGCATGGTATATTATGTTAGCAAATGTTTTGGAAAAAGTTTAAAATGTACTTCTTTGGAATTGAATATAAGTAATTAAGTATTAGGTTTCATAAAAGCCTTTATTGTTAAATTCATTCTTTGTGGGAGGTGGCTAAAAGGAGTTCATTGACTTTAGGTTCCTATTCTCTGCCACCTACAAAGAGCAGACAATAAAGCAAAGCGACAGGACATTGTGAATCAAAATTCGTAAGTTAAAACTGCTCTGCTTTGTCAAGTTGGCCTGATTGGTAGATGATCTGGGCAATAGCTCAGGACTCATTCCTCAAAGAGTATCATTATTTGTTTGGATGTTCTTATATTGGTGTCTGGAAATTTTTACTAATTTTGTCTTTAATAATAGAGCATGAACAGAGGAGTCATAATATTTGTAACATATATATATATGTTATATATATGTTATATATATATATGTTATATATATATATATCCTACTGATTAAAACTGCATGCCCCAAATTAGGATAGCTTCCTTCTAACTAGATACACACAGCCTAGCATTGACTGGAAAGATATAAAAGTCATAATTAAATATAACTGTCCTTTAAACTTGATATTCTTTCTTAGGACCAATACTTATTATACTGTATAATGTAAGATTAATTTTAATCTCAACATACCTGAATTTTTTAGTAAAAAAATTGCTTTTCTTTTTTTTTTATATTGTACAATCACTTATAATTTTATTATAACTTAATGGGCTTACCCCAGATTTATCTAATTATGATTTGCACATTAAACATATGTTCTGGTGGACAACGAAAAACGATGTTTCCTTGAGGGGATACCCTCCAAAAGGAGAGATTTTATTTTCAAATCAATGTATTTATTTATTTCTTTTTTACAAAACAACCTTTTCACCTTCAAAGACTTCTGCATTATACTTACTACATGTCTCAACACTAGTAATGGTCTTGGGGGAAAAGTCTGGGTCATTTCAGAGTTGTTCTTTCAAAGCCTGACATGTTTTAACTTTGTATTAATCCGGGTAAACTAGAGAAACAAATTCATAGACACATATATGGATATAAGGGTAAGGTTTATATACAAGAGGAAGGGGCCATTGAGAAAGCATCCCAACTCAGTCCAGTTCAAAGTCATAAGTCCAATAGTAGCCCATATGCCCGATATGAGAAGTCTCCTTCTGAATTATGAAGTCATAGGCCAGTGGGTGTAGAATCAAGGCTCTGGCAGGGGTATCCCCATGGCTCCTCGCTTCCAAGACTCAGAGTCCATCAGCAACATCCAATGGTGGTAGTAGTATCTCATTGCTTCTCCACCTTCAGAGGTCTGGTTCCATCAGGGTAAGGCCATGTGACTTCTCCTCCGGCTCCCCCAGCTCCTGGGATGCTGCCATCTTGTCTTATCCATAGTTCGTTGTCTCAGAGACTGACTACCAACAACTGGGAAGATAGCTTCTCATCTCCACAAGGGAAATATCGTGAGATTGCCCAGAAGTCTCGGGAGAAAGCCATGCCCACATAGAGGCCTCATTGGCTACTCAATGGCTAGCTTCAGATTAACAGGCCAGACCCCACCCCTACTTCTCAATCATGAAATTGGCTTAGACTTCTCAATCATGAAATTGGCACCACCACAGACTTGATCCTTTTTTCATGGTGACCCTTCTCATTTCCAAATATTTCATTAAAATTTACTGAACAGGCCTCAGCCAGTCCAGCTAATTTTCCAATTCCTTCAAAGATCCATCATCAGTCTTCAAGCACAGTACACACATTTTGTCAGCATTTTCTTCCATTCAGGAAGTTGATGGTCATCCACAATGAGGTTTGAAATCAACATTTCACCTTTTTAGAAATGAGAATTTGAGGTTTTCCTATAGCGCTGTCCATGTAAGCTGTGTTCAACATTCCAACTGTTTCTGCAGCATTTTTTCCCTAGCTGAAAACAAAATTTAACAGCTCAATCACCATGAAAAACAGAGTTTGAGCAAAACTGCTTTTAGAAAAAAAATCACTGTGAGCAGAGAGAAGCCTCCCAGACCAGTCCTCTGGGTGCACTAACTCAGAGGAGGTTGCTTTCCTAGGGGAAAAATGTATGCTTTGAAAGCTCTGTCAAGCAAAACTTTTTTTCCATGTTTTATAGGGCATCCCATTCTATATTTACCATATTTTAAAATAGGCTATTTTAAAATGCTAAGTTATATACAGAATTAATTTTTAAAACTCAAAGGAAAGTTGAATCTGTTGAGTGTCTTAAAATTGTAATTCTTTGCTCTCATTCATTCCAATAATGCATATTTTGATCTATTTTGTTTAGTTTTATTAGGCTGAAACAAAATAAAGATAGGGCAATCAGCTTTAAACTTAGGGTGATTAAGATAAGTTACAACATGAATACGAAAAAAATCATAAGCCTTCTAGACAAAATAAGCAAGAAGAAAGTCATAAAATTAAAATGGACAACAAAAACTTGGGAAATAAACTGATAGCAAGATAAAAGCACCACATAAAACTATATGGAACAAAGAAAACATCAAAGTCACAATAAAAAACACAAAAGGAAAGCAATAAACCTAACGCCATCATTAAATATACTAATGTAAGCATTGACATGTACTTTTATAGAGAATGAAAGCAGCAAATTGGATAGGGAAGCAGAACCTATCAATGCGCTGTCTGTACTTATCAGATACAAAGGTAAAATAAAAATCAAAGGTTAAAGAATATTTGAAGTCTATGGCAATCTGAAATGGCCAGGAATGGCAAGAGCAATTTCTGATAATATAAAATTTAAGGAATAATATTATATAATATGTATAACATCACTCTAGCAAAAGAATATACCCAAAGTAAATATTTATTCACACAAGAAAAGAGCCAAACATGTATTAAGGAAATATTAGTAGAATGCAAGTAGAAATATATAAGTCAAAAATAATCATTGGAAACTTTGACACGCCACTTTAGTTGAAGGCCAGGCAACTAGAGAGAAACTCATACGCAATAGGGAGCATCTCAGCAATGCAGTGAACCAACTTGATTTGATAGACACATACAAAACATTCCACTTACCAACAGCACAACAGATATTATTTTCCAGCACGTGTATCATTTCCCAGAGGAGATAACATGTTAGGCCACTAACAAAGGACTCAATAAAATAAAAAAATTAAATATTGCAAAGTATTTTCTTGGCTCACAGTGCATGTGAATACAAATCACTAAGAGGAAGATCATAGGAAAAACAATACAAAAACTCCATGGCATCCCATTTAAAACTTATATTGGGTAATAGAAAAGTAGATTGTGAAATGAAAAACCATTGAGAAGTAAACACGAAATGATAACTCTTTGAGATACAGCACAAGCAAAAAGCTAGGGACACAGCATAACCTGTGTACAGAGGTAAAATTATAGTGATAAGCACACATTGAAGAGAAGAGAGACAATTAGCCATCCCCTTACTAAGGGTCACAAGGAAGAGACAAGTCAGTCAAGGTGCAGGATAACACCATTGAAACATACAATCTTCCTCTAGTTCTTTAATGCTTCCTACCTCCCAATATCATAACCCCAATTCTATCTCACAAATCTGGCTCGACAAGATCATGTACACAGTTAAAAGTTGGAAACAGGGAATTCACGACAGATTAACCCTTAAGGACCAATATTGAGAGTAGCAATACCAACAGGGATGTAAGGTGGGAGGAGAAAGTGGAAATTGATTACAATGAACAACATATAACCCATATAGCCCCCTCTCAGGGCATGGACAGTAGAAACGTGGGTGAGTGGAAACATTGTTCAGTGTAAGACATGAAAAAATTATAAATTATCAAGTGTTAATGAGGTAGAGAGGGTGGGAGGAGGGGAAATATAAAGAGCTGATGCCAAGGACGCGATTGGAAAGAAAATGTTTTGAAAATGATGATGGCGACAAATGTGCAAATATGCTTGATGCAATGGATGTATGTTTAGATTGTACCCTTGGGTTTTTTGTTAGTGCTTTCCTTATAAGCTGTGTTCAATATCACAAGAGTGCTAAGAGATGTATGACACTCGAATAAAATGATTTTTTAAAAAGAAGAAATAACCAGGCTGAGCCCCGGTGGCGTAGTGGTTGAGTGTGGGACTGCAGCCCATGAACTTGGTGGTTCAAATCCAGCGGTGACTCTCAGGAGCGGCACTGGGTAGCGCCCACAACCACCAGAGGCAGTGATGCCCACAAAAACAAAAAAACAAAACAAAACAAAAAGAGATAACCAAAACCCTTTCCTTTAATCAAAAAACTATAAAAATAAAAAAATTATATATACTACAGAAAGTTGTAAATAATTATATTACATACATAGATAATTATTTCAGCATTAAATGATTAAACAAGCAATCAAATTGAGCATGGACAAAATGGAGACCCCAAACCCACCTGTAAGACAGTTGGATGGTACTTCAAAGAAGGGCCACATAGAAAGGATGATATATCGAGGGTGTCATAAAGCACTGATGAAACACAGAACAATCCTCTCGTCTTTACTATTTCCTCCCCTACTACTACAGTCTTTGTTTTACCTCACTAACCTTGTTAGACCTTCATTTGTATAATTGTATACAGATTGTTTACAGATGCTCATTTGTATAATTAAGAGCATTCAATGTATGAAATATAAGATAAATAATCCTTTAGAAATGGTAAGGTGAGTAATGATTACCTGTGGGTACAGGAAGAAGGGGGAGGGGGAGCTGATAGAAAAGTTGACTGTATAACTGTATACAGGTATACATGGGTATGTGTAAACCATTGGCATGAATAACAGAATTGTAGGTGAATGGATATATTGAGTGATGTAAATGTGGCAAATCATAATACTACAATAAGGGTTCCTAGGCGGCAGGGTGGGGAGAGAGGGTATTAACGGCAGCTGATATCAAAGAGGTCAAGAAGAAACAAGATGTTTTGCAACTGCTAAGGGTAGCAATTGTAAAATTATGCTTGATCTAACTGAATTATGGATTGTAGCAATGTCTATATGAGTTCCAAATAAAATGATTCATGCTTTATAAAAACCTCAGAAAGATGCATTCTAATACATTTTGCGCCTAAGGAAACAGAAATATAGATTGTGCAACCTACCACAAATCATCAGAGGGTCAAGCAGAGAATTAGGGACACTTATTTTAAGAACAAAAATGCCCTTTCACAAAGAACTCTCTCCCACGAACCCACTGCCATCAAGTCAATTGTGTTACTAGGGACTCTGTATGCTTTCCAAGGCTCTGTGAGTCTCCCCTCCCCATTTTATTGGGGCTCTTCCAACTCTTGTTACAAATCATGCATCAATTACATTCAACATATTTGTACATATGTTCTTTTCTAGACATTCACTTTCCATTGAACTCTTGGGATCACCTCCTCTGATTTTACCTCCCTCCTACCACCCCACCCCCAGCCCTTGTAGCCCCCTGAAACATTGTAAATTGTTGATTATTTTCAAATATCACTCCAACCACCATCTCTCTTTCTCTCTGTTTTTTGTTGTTCTTCCCCCTGACTGGGTGTGTGTTCATTGCAATTGATGCTTCCCTCCGCCCTCATTTCTCCCCACCTCCCGCCTACCCTTTTGGTATCTCGATTCCCATTCCTATTCCTGGGTTCCATGTGCTGTGAGTTTTTTCTCTTGCCTGTACCTATGCACATGCTTCCATCTAGTCTAGTTTGGGAAGCAGCATTGACGTCATGATGTGTGCGTGTGAGTGTGTGTGTGTGTGTGTGTGTGTGTGTGTAGGTTTCCAGGAAACAGAGGTATACTGCATGGACTTTTAGTGTTCTATTGTACCCTGACTTGCTCACCTCCTGCCTGGGAACCCTCTGTGGGGGAGTGCTCCATGGTCCATAGATAAGCTTTGGGTTGTTGCTCCAACTCCCCTGCATTCTCACCAATACAGTTTTGTTTGTTTGCTTACTGTTTGTTTGGCACTATATCTTTTAGTAGCCAGGCACCATCCTCTGTCTTCACCATAACTGTTTATGTCCTCATTTTGTCTTCAGCGATCATGGTGGCGGGAGGCGAGGGGCGGGAGAGGATGAGCATCAGAGAATGCCAGTTTATTAGAACAATGTGTTCTTGTATTGAGGGGATTCATGAGCCAACACCCAAGGCCCATCTGTAGCTTCAGTGCATTGCCTTAGAAATATATGTACTTAGGTCCATATCACTATTGTTATGGGCTTTGTGAATCTTTACAGGAATAGTCAGTCGAATGGGTTGGAACCACCTTGCAGTCCAAAGATTACTAGGTGGTTCTACTAAGACTACTCATGGTCCACCCAAAATTATTCAAGAGATAACACCAGTTTATCAACTCTATACTGTTTTTAAAGTTTGGGACAAAAAGGCAAACTTGTAAAATTGATATTTTTAAGAATTCACATAATTAGATTGACATCCTTAAAAAAGCTGCTAAATTTCTCCCATTTTCCCCAAGCTAAAACGTATCCACTTTGTTGAGACATGAATCTGAGAACTGATGTATGAGTCTTTTGTTGGCCTTAACAAAGGTTACTCAATAGCTACTCAAGCTTTTCAAACCAGAACAAACAAGTAAAACTGGGTGATTTACACCTGACTTTTTCAGCAATAGAATAAATTAATAAACTGTAAACATTTTTAACTGATTCAATATCTGAAAATAGATTATGACTGGGCCTTGTACATAGGTAATAATCAAATAATTAAAATATTCATGAATAGGTGTTATTAGTTTCCTGTGGGTATCACAGAAACACATGCAATACCATAGAGCAAATATTTCTCTTCTTGACCATATTGTTTTCTTACAGAGTACTAATAGATCCCAGGTTGGTAGACCTTTGCCTGAACATTTAACTTTAGAATAAAAATATCTAGAAGTTTTCAGTCTAAACTCTGCATGAAGAAAACCACTGACAACATTGAATCTCATTTAGATCAGCTAGGATCATAGATAGGTTATTTTCCCCTCTTCTTTGGGATGCAACTGTACATTTACATTTACACCTGGTGAAACATTGAGGTTTAAAGCAGAAGTATAGTGTTAAGGTTCTTACACACATGAATTTTGGTAGAGGACTATGACAAGGAGAGAAAATGAATGTGTCCATATAAAAGAAAAAAAGGAAAAGTAACCACACTATTATGTGTTATATCTATGTTTTGTGGGTATTTTAATAATAAATGCTTGTTCAACTTATAATACAAATGATAACACAGTAATGAGTTCTTGTTTCTTTCAACGAAAATTTAATTTTATGTCTATCATTCCTAGTTTGAAATACTTCAGAGTAAGGGTGGAGGTGGTCTGTGGTATTTGTTTAATATGCATACATTTACCAATCACAAAATTAAATTGTCAATAATTCCAACTGGCTTAGATGCTGAGTCAGTGGAAGTTTATGGACGAAAGTCAAGAACTCATGATATATTTTACTCAGAAAATAAACTGTAAAGCTCATCTTTATGGCATTAGAAAAGGAAAAACATCTTTTGAGGATTAAGGTGCACCTGATCCAAGACATAATATTTCAATTGCCTCATATGCATGTAAAATTTGGACAATGGGTAAGAAGACCAAAATGAAACTGATATCTTTAAATTACAGTGTTGATGAACATATTGAATGTACTATCGGCTTCCAGAAGAATAAAGAAAGAAGTCAAGAATGTTCCTAGAAGGTGGTCCTGGCTTGCCTCATATACCTATTTTGACTCATATACTTTGTCTCACATACTTCGGACCATTATGAATTTGGACTAGTCCTTGGCAATAGGCATCATGCATGGAAAATTGAAGGGTCAGTGAAAAAGAGGAAAATCCTCAATTAGGTAAATTAACACAATGGCTTTAACAATGAGTTCAACATGGCAGTAACCATCAGGCTTGTGATGGTCCAACCAGTATTACTATCCACTACGCATGTCAGCATTGTGAGTTGGGACTCTCTAAACCACAGCTTACAACAACCGGTTTAATTTACATCGACTGGGTTTGTGGTTGTTCGGTTCTTTTGTACATTGGTCATCATGAGTCAGAACTGCCAGCAGCACATGACAGCAAGGAGGGGAAAGTCTGGTCTTTGCTCTTTATATGGCAGCTTTAATTTACCACAAGAAGTTCACAGAGCTATGAATCTAACAGAAGAGATCACTTCTATACAGTGACAATTTATTTTGAAAATTGATATTGCAACCACATGAATACTGCCAACAATGAAGCATGGTTCTCATGCACCCTAGTATGTGACACCACAGAATTCTTATGACAAAGCTCTGATGGGTTCCCGTTGGTTTCCACAAGTCACCTAGATCTGTAGCTCAAAGCTCCACAGGCTTTTTTGCACATAATGAATTTAGATAATGTAGTAAAGGTTAGAAGCTCAAATAAAGTGTTCACAATGCTCATTAATTTCAAACAGAAAGAAAGATCATGCTTTTTAATATCCTTTTTCTCTTCTGTATGCCCTTTCCTTAATTTTCAAAGCAAACAATTAATCTTCTACCTTGAAGCAACAAGTTTTGATTAATAAGGATTTCATTATAACTTATGAGACAATGCATAGCTCACTGAATCACATAACTAAGTAGTCAACATAGAGGATTCTAAAAGATTTCTTTTGAAAACTTTTTCCATGAAGGAAAATCATTTCTTTTTCTCTCTGTGGATCTAAACCGCAGATAACTCTGGGATATTTTTAAGCAATAAAACACATTAACTCTTGAGAATAAAATTATATGAATTATAAATCATAGTCTCTGGAAGTCTATCTATTATGTTGTAAAATGCTGAGGTTATCTCAACATGAGAAAATAGAAAGGTATCCTTAGACTGAATAAAAATAGAAGTATGAGAAATATTTAAAAAATACAGTTATTTAGGGGAAAATAGTTTCTAGTATTGAGATAATCAATTAATAAGATGCCATTTAAAAGCAGTTACCACCTGTGTACCCTTTCATGAAATAAATTATAACAGAGATACTAAGAAGACCTTGGTTGAAATGGCATCATCAATGTCTACATATTTGTCTGACTTTTCTCTTCTTTCTCCAAATAAAAATGACAGTTTTATTTAGCAGCCTTTCCCTTTCATGAAGTCCTGGTGGTGCAGTTCACTAAGTATTTATCTGCTAACCTAAAGGTCAGTAGTTAAAACTCAACAGCCACTTCTCAGGAGAAATATCAGGCTTTCTCTTCCCATAAAGCTTTACAGCCTTAGACACCATTCCAGGGACCCTCAGAGTTGCCATCTACTTATCGACAGCAAGTTTCACTTTTTTTTTTCTTTTGAGTTCAACACTTGTTATTCATTCCCTAAATTGGGCAAGCACCACTTCAGTAAGATTTGTAGTTTATCCTAATCTCTCAAATATTTACATGAAACAAAGAAAATCCAAGTAATATGTTCCAGTCTTTTATTATCATTGCTAGCAAACATGTATATTTATGTCATTTAACATCCAAGAAATTATGGTCCTAGTAGTAAGATAACATAAGAAATATCACAAGATCAGAGTGGAGAAAGAATACAAAGATAATACGGAAAATGGGACAGGATGAGGTTCACTTTCAAAAGATAGAAGGAGGGGACTGAGCCCCAGTGGCATAGTGGTTGAGTGTGGGACTGCGACCCACAGGGTTGGTGGTTCATATCCAGCAGCACCTTTCCAGGAACAAGCTGGGCCTCCTACTCACACCAGGGGGCAGTGATGTCCAAAACACACACACACACACACAAAGATAGAAGGAGGAAAGTCATTTGTACTTAGAAAAACATTTAATACCACACATTCAGTTTTTAATCCACGCAGAGAGGAAGAAGGATGGTATCAACTCATATTATCCTTATCTGTAATATCACCTTGTCATATATCCTGGACTATACTGTGATCCCTATCTTTTACCTTGTGAATCTCTGACTTTTATATGCCCTTGCTTCCCCTAAATGACCGTCTCTCTCACTTTTTGCTGGACAGCTACATACTTCTCAGCCTTCTAAGGATCAAATTTCATCTCCAAAATACCAGGTAGAAGTGATCTTTCTTCCTAGTGTTCTCAGAATTCATACATCTAGTCTCCAAGTGTATTACACATCTGCTTTCCAAGGACAACTTCTTTCTTCCTACCTACTCTTTTTCTTTCCTTTCTTTAGAATGTCCATAGACTGACCAAATTTTCTTGAGTAGAAATAAGTCTTGGGGATTGGTTTTATCTTAGATGTACATCAAAGGGGAAGGAATGAAGCTCTGTGTCAAGCATTAAAGCTTCCAGAACTTGAAGCTAGATAGCTGTGAGCAGTACTTTTGTGGGAAAACAAAACATCCAAAACCAATTTTAAAGAGTGCTGTGTGCAGGACCCTGGTACTAACATTTTTTAAGGCATCACTACCTTCTGCTGGGAGTGGGAGACCCAGTCTTGCTCCTGCAGAACTGCTGCTGGATTTGAACTCCCAAGCCGGTTGACCACAGTCCCGCACTCAACTACTACGCCACCGGGTTCAGCCCCATACTAACACTTCTTGAGCTGAGTAAATGTCACAGACTAATGAATGATAGCCATCGTTTATCTATCTGATGCTGTTACTGTTATGGCTTATGAATTGTGTGATGCTGGAATCTATGTTTCGTTCACTTTTTTTGAATAGCTATAAACTTCCCAACCTTCAAGTTGTCAAATATCAACTCTATCTCTTAAAGGAAAATATTGTGCCTGGAATGACACTGTCAAGAGAAATGGCTTTGTAACAAGTACATTTCAAGTACATATACATTTGAAGTATAGTGCTGTCTATGAGAGAATATCTATGCTTATAAAAGGAAATTTAATCAATATGACTGTTATACAAATTTATGATGGACTGTGAAAAGATATCAATATTACCACATATGGAGAAACAAAATTAGCTCAAAAGATAGGAAACAAAAGATAAAATGATTATTAGAAGAGATTAAGAAATTGTTCTTCATTGTAGAACAGTAACGCCAAAGGTGGAAATGATGAATTCAATGACCAAAACAAAAAATTCTAAGCAGTAGCTGGAGCAGAAAAAGTAAAATATTATAATTAAATGTGCAAAGAACTAGCATTAGAAAACCAAAAAGGATTAACAAGCTCATCATATCTTACATGAAATGGTTTGAAGAAAAATATTCAAGCCTAGAGTTGCAATATTGAAAGATTCTGTGGACAAAATAGTAAAAGATACATGAAACACACAAGGCAAATGAAAAGAATACACAGAGTCACTATACCAAAAAAGAAGTAGTCAATCTAGTCAGTATTAATACATTTCAAGAGGTAGCATCTGAACAAGAACCAATATCCCTACATGAAGGTATTCAAGCTTCACTGAAAGCATGAACCACAAAGAAGGATCCAGAAAATAATGGAATACCAATTGAAACATTTCAACAAGCTGAGGAAGAAATGGAAGCACTTGTTATCTATGCTAGGAAATATATACCACAGCTTTTTGGCCAACTCACCAGGATAGATCTCTATTTGTCTCCATTCCAAAGAAAGGTGACTCGACATGATGTTCAACTTATAGAAAAATATACTTATATCCCATGCAAGCAACATTTTGCTGAAGAACTTTTAAAAGAGGTTACATGCAGAAGAGGACATGGACCAAGAGATATTATTGTTGTCAGACAGATATTGGCCGAAAGTCGAGATTACCAGAAAGATGTTTAAAAAGTATGAATAGTTTTGAGAAGAATGGGGATTCCAGAACACTTTATTGTGCTTGTGTTAGGCTGCATGGAGAAAGAAAGTTCACAGATGTATGAGAATGAGTTTTATGTTAAGAAAAATTTATATCAAGCAGACATCTCAGTCCTGTCCAGTGTAAGTTCAGGGATTCAATGCTGGTCAGAGATTTTCAGACTCATGTAGCTGCAGACCAATGACAGCAATGGGACTCTGGATACAGGAAAATCAGAAGCCAATCGGTGCAGAGTCCTTCGGATTCAAGGTCAGTGGAAATATATCATGGCACTGACAGCTCTCAGACTCAAACAGTCCTCCCCCTACTGAGACCACCCCGGCAAGTAAGCACAGAGGCCCAGTACACAAAAAGAGGAAAGGGCAGAAAGAGAGATCTCCTGTGCTTTTTATAAAAGGTCACACTGCCAAGCAGGCTTCATCAGACGATGACCCGGTTGACAGGATTGATTCTATTCCTACCCAAGTGAACCCTGACACAAATTCTAACAGCTACAGTGCTTATGTGGACATTTTACATGGATTATGAGGCATTTGTGGGAATAGAAAAGGGAATACTGCATACTTTAAAATAAAGGCATGCATCAGGGTTTGTATCCTATCACTATAGTTATTCATCTATATGCTGAATAAATCATCGAGAAGTTACCATGTATGAAGAAGAATATGGCATCAATATTAGAGTAGGCTTATTAGCAATATTTGATATGCAGATGATAATACAACCTTGGTTGCTGAAAGTGAATAGAACTTGAAGCATTTGTTCTTGAAGATCAAGGAGGGCAGCCTTCAGTATGGATTACAATTCAATGTAAACAAGACAAGCATACACACTGGATCAATAGATAACATGACAAACAGGAAAAAAATATTGAAATCATCACGAATTTCCTTTTATTTAGATCCACATCAAGTTCATGGAATCAGTAGACAAGAGATTCAAAGATGCATTACAATGGGGCAATCAACTGTGTAAAGGCTCTTTGGAGAAGAAGGAGGTCACTTTGAGCAGAAACTGAAGACACGACATTTTCCATCCCCCTCCTATGCATGCAAAGAAACCTGGTGGTGTCGTGGTAATGCCTTGGACTGTGTTCAGCATGACTGGCAGTTTGCAGTCATTAGTAACTCCAAGGATGAAGGACAGAGTTTTCTACTCCCATAAAAAAATTACAGGCTCGGAAACCTATAAGAGGTTGCTATAAGTCAGTTCCTGGAGCAATCAGGTTGCAGCCTCCCCTTCGAAAGCATTACTGAAAGGAAATGCAGATATTGCAATACCATCAGATATATGAAGAAGAGACACATTGTTTCTAACTTACATTTTTATACAAGGAAAGAGGACTGTGGAAAGACTCTGCTCTAGAACTCAGAGCTGCTTAAAAGCCTATCTTGACTAACATCCTATAAGACTGTAGAATTAAGGCAGAATTGGTATCTAGAATGGTCATAGAAAAGCCAAGACTCTAATTTTTGAAAATTATACTTTTGGCAAACAGTTGCTGTTTGGCGTAGCATCTTGGGTCACATGTGGCTAGCCAAAGAAATCACCTGCATCCTGTCTCGCACCTCTGTTAGGCATTGATATCACACAGTGTTAAAATGAGTGTTTTATGCAGAGAAGGGGCACTAGCATTTGTGCGCACCATTCCCGAGTCTTTGCTGCTGGTGGATGCTGTGATAATGACACACAAATATGCATTCCGTCTGCCAACCACTTCTTTGTAATTGACAGTTTCTGACTCCTGGGCTCACTGGAGAATTGTACACTCGATGCATGCCAGTAAAAGCCAGGAATGTTTTTGTATGCATTGCTCTGTCAAACATACACAGTCTGGGGTGTTGGAGTCATGCATTACAGCATTTGTTGCCTCCTTCTATATAACCCCAGCCAGGATTCAGTTGCATGAAGGATTGTTCTCTGAGATAAAAACTATGTTTGTCACACATTTAGGGATTCTGGAGCTATTTTTTGTAGCCATTCGACAACATGGAGAAGTTTATTTTAAATTTGTTGCTAAATATTCACGAGTTGAAACACGTTTATTTACCTCATTGGTTTTGCCCAATTGTAATTTGAATGAACCCAAGAAAGGCAAGACAGTAACAGGAGGTGTTAAAATACAAACAGCATCTGTCTCAGAAGCAGGGAACACTCAAGGTTAGGAATATTTTAGAGGTCACTTTCCCCTTTATGTTTCAAATTTAAAATAATGTCAGCAACAGTCAACATAATGTATCATTGCTAGTCTACAAATGTAACAGTCTCTGTTTACATAGAAAAGGCATATGGTAATTTAGAAACATCATAACACATGCTATAAACATTCTGGAGCTTAAATACTTCTGTTTAGCTTGACTGATCAGTTGTCTCTTGTATGCTTTATCAAATATTCTTTTTCCTTCTGTGTTAGAAAATACAGGTAAAGGATACAAATGAGTTCATGCTAGCAGTGACAAGAAAAGGAATGATTATTAGCACATTGAAATACGCAACCCTCTGTGTTCATTGATCTCTACCTATGGGATTTAGGAACATGGCAGATCTGTGGTCTTTACCAGTCGCTGTCTTGGTCAGGATCATGGAAATCCCATGTCACAGTAGAAGAACGGGGTGCCATAGGTTTTCAGTGGTTGACATTTCAAAGTGATTGTCAAAACATTCTACCAAAGTAAGATGCATTTCAACTTCAACTTTCAAACCTTTCAGTTAGAGAAAGTAAAATATTAACCATTTGCACAACTCAAGGACTTCAACAAGTGACTAAACATATTACTGTAGTTACTGGTTGAATGCCAATCTTGTTGACCATACCACTTTATAACAAATGGATCACCCATGGGTGCCTCACCAACTGACCTGTAAGTGTTTTCACAGGTTCACGTTAATTGTGTTGAGTGGGTTTTTCAGGTGATGTCTTTCCACAAACCTGGAACAGCAGCTCCAACTCTAGGATGTACTGAGTTCCAGATGTGCCCTTGTGGATTATAATTGAGAATTTCCTCAAAAGCCAAAGAAAATGCAATATTCTTATAAAGCATCTCATCATTCCAAAATACCTTAATTTTCTGTGCTTCATAGGGTTTTTTCCCTTTTTGTCTTTCAAATACTTTTCTATCCTTTTATCATATTTTAAGAGAGAAAACAGACCTTATCAAAGATATAATGAGACTCTATTAATATATAACATTTAAATGGGGTCTATGGAGACTGTTTTTGCACAATGTTTTTTGTGGCTTATATTTCCCCTTTGGCAGTATTGTCAACTTTAATTCATTGCACAAACTTTGAGTCAATGAAGCATTTCAATGTCAGACTCTTCTGTTTTAAGTAGTTACTTTTAATCCAACTTTGTAAAAATAATGACAGCCTGGTTTGATTCCGCCTATCCTCCAAAACTCATGAAAAATTTTCCCAAGGAATAGCACTAAAGTTCAAACTTTCCATTAGAACTTGAAAAACCATAAACCTTCACCATCCACACATTAGTACCATGAATCCACAGTGCTTCTTACACCAACACATGCCTGGTCTTACCAACAAAGATCTAGATAGAATTCAAGAAAAATAAACTCAATGGAGGAAGCATAAAGAGCTGTAGGTGTATAGTTTGACACTGATACTTCTCGAAATCAATGTCTTTCCTTGTCCTTTCTGATCATCCTCATCCTGCCAGGTGGGTGCCTTGAGGTAGGGTGTTTGTATAAACCGAGGGAATGAAAAGAAAACTGGTTTCTAAAAGAGATCTGCAGTAAAAGTAGAAGAAAGTGGATAATGTCGGGGAACAGAAAGATAGACTTCACATGGCTTCGTCTAGAGTTGTGGGGGAAAACCAATTGGCTCATTTTTAAAATATTTTGCGTTGAATGACGCATATTATTTCAGAAAGGACAATGCTGCCACACTAGTAAATGAAGATAAGATTTCATTAACATGTGCCTGATAATAGCATATATTGGCTTTCATTTAAGTAAAAGTACTTATGAATAAGACCTCTTCTTATAAGTGGGTTAGCTACCAAGTTGCTTGCTACCATAAAGTCAAAAACATACTCCTTGCCATCAAGCCAATACTAACTCAGCACGACCGTAATAGAAGAGGGTAGCACAGCTCGGGTGAGTCTCTGAGACTGTCCTTCTTTACAGGAATGGGAAACCCTGTATTTCTTCCATAGAGCTGCTGGTGGTTTGTGCACAGCTGCCCTTGTCGAGCACAGCGGTAACGCCAAGGCAGCTTGAAACCACAGAAGAAAGATGGCGTTCGCTGCTCCTGTAAAGAGAGACAACCTCCAAGGGGTGGAGGGCCAGCACTATTGTCTCCTGTAGTGTCACCATGAGTCAGAGACCGCTATAAGGCTCTGCACTGATTTTAGTTTTGACATACATGGAAACAATGTCAATGGAAAGCTCTGAGTCATGAGCAGCCTAATGGCGGTAGTGCACGTCCATATAGAATTCCTGGTGGGGGGAGGGGAGGAACATAGTACTTTACTTACAAAACAAAAAAACCTTTGAAGCTCTATTGCCATACAGGAAGTTATTTATCTACCACCTAGGAATCATAGATGCAAGGATTAACTAAACCTAAAATATCACCCTTTCTTCAATATCGATAAAGTCAAATTGAAATTTTGATTGTCAATAACTTTGCTCTTGATGATGGTAATCTAAGTGCCAGCTTGGCTAGCTAATTTTTTTCAAGTTACAATTAATGAGACTTAAATATCACCCCATAAAAATATGATTATTTCGTTCTTGATGTCAATGAAATGTCCAGACCTTGGCTCTGTGGCACTGTGGTAGGCGTTGGGCTGCTAACCCTTAAAGGTCAGTAGGTTCATCATTCAAGCCCACTGGCCAGTCCCTGGGAACAAGGTGAAGCCATACAACCTGCTAAAGATTCACGGTCTCTGAAAATCTGTGCACGGCTGCTGCGTCAGAATCATCTAGATCAGGGGAGCTTACACTTTTCAGCATGCGAGCTACTTTTAAGATGATCAAGTCTAAATGATCTGCCAACTACAAAAATGTAAGACAAATATTTATTTTTATTTATGTATTGCATTTAATCATAGATGACTTAGCGCGTGTGTTGGCAAATGAGTTTGACACCTAAGATTGCATCTGTTTGGCTGCACTGTGTATCAATTGTGTGACTTCTTTTTTTCCAGTTTTTTAAATATTTAATTTATTTTTGAAACTTTAAAATCATTTATTGGGAGCTCATACATCTCATCTCAATCCATCCATGCATACATTGTATGTGAAGTACATTTGCACATTTGCTGTGCTCATCATTCCCCAAACATCCACTTTCCACATAAACCTTTGGTATCAGCTCATATTCTCCCTTGCCTCTGTGCTCCCCCTTTCCTTGTGCACCCTAGATAACTTATAAATCATTATTATTATGCCATTCTTACACTGTCTGATGTCTACATATCATCTCTGGGGGTATGGGTAACAGGAAAGTGGGTGAAGGGAGACACTGGACATTTATTTTTTTCATGCCGTTTGGTCTACCCACACTACATTTGTGATCATGATCAACATACCGAGAACTCCTGATATAGAGGGCAGTAAATTTGATGACCAGGTGGCATCTGTCATTTATAACTATTTTAGGGCATAAAGAATTGTTTATAGACCACACAGCACACCGAAATGTTAAACCAAAGATAACATTGACATTCACAACAATGTAAAAGAGCGTTTTTTGTGCAGGATGTAGACAGATAAGACATAGTATAAGGATATTCTGGTTATGAGATTCTGACATCATAGATTAACTCAAAAATCTCACTGCCATCGACGACGAGTTGATTCCAATTCATGTGGGCTCTATACAACGAAGTGGAACTGCCCTTGTGGATTTCTGAGGCTGTCAATCATTACATGTGTGGAAAAGCCATCTTTATCTTCCTTTCTTAAAAGCAGCCCAACACGTAACCAACCACTATACATTCAGGGCTCCAGACATTACACATAACCCAACAAAAATACCACAAGGATAAGATACTTTCAATTGGGCTATCTAAATTTATATTTGTTCTTGCTTGAATGAATGCTTTCACTGCCAGAAATAGGAATTCTCTAGAGATAAGTGACAATGAAAAACCATACCATTTGCCAGTATATAGACTTTAGGGTGATTTTGCTTCATGATAACAGTAGAGTGATGTTTCTTGAAATCCGATTTTGAAAGCATATCACATTTTTAGTAACTTGCAAGCTTCATATTGGACCTAATATTAAATTCGCCTAAAGCCTTGCAGCCAGTTAATAATCTCTGATATATTCTCAATTGTTTTTGATTACACATGCATTTCATGTGGTTGATTCCTATAGATTGTCACTTAAATCACAGGTAGGTTTTTTTTTAAGATGCATTATTAGTCACTTATAAAAGTCTTGTATAATTAGATTAATGCTGCACCTAGATTACTTTTATAGGACCCTAGAGCATAGTTGTTTTTCATTAGACTGCTCTCTAAAAGGTCAACAGTTTGCAATCGCCAGCATCTCTGCAGGAGAAAGAATGGGGCTTGGTACTCCCATAAAGTGTCACTATATCAGAAACTCACAGGAGCAGTTCCACTCTGTCCTAGAAGGTCGCTATGCATAGGCATCGACTCAGTAAGAAAAGAAGATAGTTTCATTTTGCTCAGCAGAAAAAGAAAGTGCTAAAGAAAAAAAGATAAGATCCCATTAGCCCCTCTGCCCTGTGCTTCCTCTATTAACCTACTTAAAATACTTTTAAAATAATATTTTCGCTGTGGGGCTGAGCCCCGGTAGTGTAGTGGTTGTGCGCGGGACTGCGGCCCACTGGGATGGAGGTTCAATTCCAGCAGTGGGGCTGGGCCTCCTACTCCCACCACCGGAGAGCAGTGATGCTCCCCCCCCAAAAAAATAATATTTTGACTGTGAGTCAAGACCATAGGCTTTAGAGCTTGTGAGTGGCTGTTTAATTCTCAACTATTTGTCTCTCCCAACCTGCATCACATAAGAATGAAAAAGATCAAAGATGCATGGAAAGAATTCATGCAATGGCTAATGAATATGGCAAATATCATTTTTTACGTACCCCTGAGAGGAGAACCAAAATGATGGCCAGAAACCACCCACTGCTATGCACAGGATCACATGAGAAGGTCCGGGACAGACAGTGTGGAATGAAACTCAGAATGATGAAGGGGGCCAGGCCTATTGGTTGTATAAAGAGTGATGGTATCTCTGGCTTTTAGTTGCTCATCAGGTGTGGAACAGAATTATCCCTGCATCTCAGATTTCAGACTGTTTTTTGGCTATACTCTAAGGAGTGTGGTATGCACCGTTTAGAATAATCAACCTATTGGGACAAAAGGAGCAACATTACCCCATTACCTCTGCCCACCCCCCAAAAAATGATGGAGTTAGAAATGAAGGAGAATTGGAAGTAGGGAACACAGGGGGTGAATGCTATAAATGATGGCACATTACAGGAATTGCAAAGGATAAATTGAGCAAAGTATCTTGTTGCATGCAAAACTGTTGATCTGTCCTATCAACTTCCATTCAATTCATAAATAAAAGTTTTCTTTTTCTGGATATGTATACACATACGTGTGTGTGTGTGTGTGTGTGTCTCACATCGATCAACTACACAATCGGTGATTCCAAACCACTCCTTGGCTTCTAGAGAGGAGGATATGGTTTTCTGCTCTCATAAAGATTACCCCCAAAGAGGCCACTCAAGGTTGTCCTATAGGATTGCTATGACTCCAAATAGACTCGATGGCAGCAGGCTTTTCTCTGGCAGAGGCTGCATAGTGTTGTATGTGAAAGGGAACCCTTTACACCTGTTTTTACATTTATAAACTGAAGCAGATGGTTTAGTCTTTGCTTGGCATCATATGTCTTGAATGTCCATAGACAAAGTTGAAAATGATTCATTTGCTTGAGTCCAAACAGTTCAATAAAGATGTACTTTTGATACCTTTATCAGAGTGAATATTGTTTTTCCTTTTTTTGTATAGATAAGATATTTTTCACCTATGGCTAAATTTATTTTTATGCTCTTCACTTGGCTGAGCTTCACAACCATATGCCACTTTCTCTGCTTACTTCTCATTTTTTTTTAATATAGAAAATACTCATTTAGGGCCTACCATGAGTCAGATACTGACCTAAGATAGCATTGTGGGCTACTCATTCAAATGCTAATTATGGATCAGTAGTTTGAATCCACCACTCACTCCACAGGCAAAATATGAAGCTTTCTGCTCTTGTAAAAATTTAAAGCCTTAGAAACCCAAAGAGATCTTTCTACTTGATCTATTAAATCTCTATGTCAATGTCAATCAGTTTGCTTTGATATTTGGTGTCCTGTGTATTAATCTAGGTTGATAATTCATAGATTATCAAGACATACCTCCTAAATTAATATATTTTACAACTTAATTGTGAGACTTAATGGGGAGACAGAGAGAATTATAACGTGATGTATGCTGTTGCTTAAGTATGCAAAAATAATATAACCAGGAAATTCATAGAAATATTATTAGTTCACACCATTTCAACTAATTGTTTAGGTGAAAGTTATTAGATAAATGTCCAGCAAATAAACATTTCTATCAAATGTAAAGCTCTATAAAATTATCAAAGAGCTAAAAATATAAGAAAAAATTTAGAGAGGTTAGTGAGGCTGAAACAAAGTATATACAATGGCTAAAGAAAATAGGAAAGGTGAATGGGACCATGAAAATAAAGGGTTTTGCATCAAATCTTAGAAGAATGCTCTTGTATGTATATATGTGTGGGTGTGGAGTGTCCATAAGTCTGTGTGTATATTCGTGTGCCATATTGTGTAACTATGTAACCATATGAATTTCTGTGAGTGCATGTTTGGAATGTATATGTGTGTTCACATATATATGTAAATGGAGAGTGTGGGTGTTTATATGCAGGACTTGTGTGTATATGTATATGCATGTATACATTTTAAACAGGAATATGAACACTAGAAAAAACACTGAAAAATTATGAGGTTTTTTTTAGCTTTTCTTCCCTTTGTGATCAAATTCTGACACCATTCTTTTTTCTCTCTCTTCTGAGAACCTACTCTAAAGAAGACTCTGTCTTATTAGTGGCCCTGCATCCTTACAGCTGCTTAAGGCTCCTAGTGAGGAAGACATTTGCCTCGTGTGCTGTCCCCAAAGATGACGAATAATGAGCTTAGCTATAGGTTTCCTCACCAAAATAGGGTTTGATCTGACTGACTGGAGAGGTATCTAGATTTTTAGACAACATATTTCCTAGTTTTCACCCATGAAGTTCTAAAAGCTTCTCAGTACAGACCCCCACTTTCAAATGTCCTCAAAATTTGCAGTAGAGTCTCGTGTGACTGAAGATAGAGTTACTGGAGGAGTTGCTGATGACAGAATGGAGTCGGGGGGAAAAGAGACTAGGACATGTCTACGTAAACAATCTATTATATAAATAGAGATGAATAAGATATTATATAACCATTTGGAAGGTAAGTTTCATTGGGGTTCATGCTGAGAAAATCAAAATTGTCCACATATGTATGAAAAATATTTTCTTCAGATTTTTGCTTTCCTTATGGTAAACTAATGAGTTTATATATCTACTTTGTAGTAAATTTAGATTTGAACCTTGCAAATTGGTTAGGCTATGAAGCCAGTTCATAAGTCCTGCTGGGAATAATACTCTTTTGTGCTATCTCTTTATACATAGTGTACCTTATTTGGAGGACTGAAAGGGATGGAGCCAATATTTTGACAAAATTAATACTAAAAGCCTGCTTAAAATATCATAAGTATAAAAGAATATGACATATATTATAATTTATGTTAGTAACAGTGGATCCCCTTCAAAATTTTATGAACACTGTAATGTACAATATGGCAGAGGTTGGGTGGTGTGTTAGACTGGGTTGCCTAGAGAAATATATACACACATATATGCATAAGAAAGATCATTATATCAAGGAGTAATTAGATATCAAGAAAGCATCATGGCCCAGTCCAAATCAAGTCCACGGATGTGATACTAGTCCTTATCCCTCTTCAGGCTCATACAGCTCCATGCAGTGATGGAGAATGCAGGAAGATTACAAGCCAGTGGGTACAGAGACATGAGGATCCAATGGTGGTGGGATCAACCCAAGGGTCTGGTAGGTCTCAGCTATGTGGCTCACAAGCAGGATGGTGAAGGAGAGAGAAAGGGACTGTCCTCCAGTGAGCCATTTATCTAGGTCATACCTCCAAATGAGGTCATCAAGCTGCGACCTGATTGATAGGTCACACTAAACCACACTCCTACACTTTACTTATCAAGTTGACATGAAATTATGTAACCACCACAGGAGAGTTAAAATTCTTCCTTTAATGAACTAGATTGTAACTCAGTTTCACTTGGAGTTTATTCCTTCTGGTATTTAGTTTAAAGTTGAAGTCAAAGATAAAATCAGTTTACAGAGGAGGTTAACAATCTGGTAAATGGCTGTGGCTTTTATCTTTTAAGGAACAGAAAGGTTATCAAGGGTCAGAGCAGGGAGCAACGCTTTTCCAGGGAATAAGTTTTCTTCTATTTCCTAGCATGGGTGGTCTTGTATACTCAAAACTGTACATGAGGTAGAATCATCTGACTCATAAAGGAAACTCAGGATGGACCACCTTCTCTCCAGGTGCTTGAGGTTCTCACCAGCAGAGCAGTATGTCAGTAATGCTTAGTGGATAAAGAGAGACCAGAATGTGCTTCTTTCTATTCCTCTACTTGTATATTCCCTTTGAGGCCATGTCTTTCTCATGGAAAATCTGTTTCAAAGAAGAGATTAAAATAATGAAAAAAGTAAAACCTACATTTGTAAGGTGGTCTATAGTTTGAAAAGGCAGGAATTAATCTTCTATATTGCTTCATTAATTAAATAATAAGATAGAATTTTCTGAAGTTCATTATTTTTCTAAAAGTTGGTCTGTTCTGTACAATTTTGAACATGGTAAATTGATGTGCAAATTTAATAATTATCCCTACTCCATTCTTACACAATGTCGATCCCAATTAATTTGCTTCCATAAGTGAATTAACTAATTAATTCATTGGTAAGATTAAAGAAAATTATCATAAGGGCATTATCATTCCCAGTGGTAGATTCCTGTGAGACAAGAATTCAGATAATTTTTCCTAAATGGAAATTTCTATGAACCTTCAAGTACCCATAATACATTTAAATTATAGGGTTGGTGATAAGTATTGAAAGTGCTCTGGACTGCTAAAAGAACAAACAAATCTGCCTTGAAAGAAATACTGCCATAACACGTCTTGTAAGAGAGAATAAGAAAATTCAATGGCATGTATTTCAGATGTTCCCCAGAGGAACCAGTCTTTGGAGAAGGACAATGTTCTTGATGATGGGGATGGTCAGAAAATACAGAAGAGAACTTCAACATGATGGATTGGCGCAGTGACGACAACAATGGGCTTGAGCATGACAGCAATTGCTTTTTGTTTGTTTATTTGCTTTTTTGGGGAGGATCACTGCCCTCTGGTGGTCATGGGAGCCTTGCTGCTGCTGGATTTGAAGCACCTAGCCAGTAGGCTGCATTCCCACACTCAACCACTATGCCTCCGGGGCTCAGCCCGACAGCAATTGTTAAGATGCTGCAGAACTGGACAGTGTTATGTTCTATTGTGCATTGGGTCTTTATGCATTGGAACCAAATCTACTAGGCCTAACAACAACAACATAGGCACATGATTATGCCATTTTATCGTCTTTATTATTGCACTTCAGTAGGTTGGCAGGTGTTGGTATAGTCGATTTAGTTTAAATTTGAATATAGCCATAATAGCTGGTCTTCCTTATAGACCCCTTTCTGAGAAGCAAAAACAGTACTCTCTGTCATAGAGACAATGCTGCCTCACAGTGACTACCTTGTGATTTTCCCAGTCTATAACTGTTTACATGTGTTGAAAGCCCCGTCTTTCTCCAGAGGAGCTCATGGTGGTTTTGAACTGCCAAGCATGTGGATCGCAGCCCAATGGGAAACCACTGCATGGCTCCCTTGCGTGTAGACATATGAATATTATGCTAGCACCGACAGTGTTATACTACAGGATAGACCTTTAAAGTTCTTTTTCTTAGTAATCATTCTGTCAGATGACACCAGTTAATGTGGGGACCATTCAAATTTAAACACTAAACCCTAATGCTAAAGATGATGAAGTTGAAAATGTTTAACAATTTTTGCAGTCTAAGACATGTGATCAAAAAGTATTAATAAGTATTGGTAATTGAAATACAATATGTGGAAATAAAAAACAGTTGAAAATTGTAGCCTCACATATAGATGATTATGCTAGAGATTGAATGATACAATTTCACAAGTCCAACTTCTTACTCATTGCAAATACCCTTGTATTCTATACCAGAGAAGATAACTTTTTATGTGAGCCTCAATGAGTAGATTAGGCAAGAATCAAAGCCACTCATTGTGTGGAGAGAGACAAAGGAAAAGTAAATCATCATCAATCAGAGTAAGTCCAGCTCTGACTATCAACAGACCATCAAGTGCCCATTTGAAAGTCCATGCCACCCAAAATATGAACTTGAATATATCCCATGTGAATTCAAAAGCTAATTGCAGAACATACAGGGTTCCTCCCTCCACAACAATTTTTTTTCAAAACTGTGTATTCAATTTTTTAAACAAAACAACCTTATCTCCATCATTGTACTCTTCATTACCCTTAATGCATTTGTCAAATCTGCAATTCTATTCTTGGAAACATTTTTTAAACTCATCTGTCTGGACTTTTGACTGCACCTCCCTCAATTTTTTTCCCTTCACCTCTTCTACATTGTTAAATCACTGCCCTTTCATGTCCCTCTTCATTCATAGAAACAAAAAGTTCCCCAAAGTGTGGTCAGGTGAGTCAAGTTGGGGGCAAGAGAGGCATGATGTCTTTTGTCAAAAACTCATGCACTAAGATGGCTGTATGAGCAGATGCATTGTCCTGGTGGCAAAATAAGTCTTCCCACCTGCCACAAATCAAATTTTTTTTGTCACTCACTTTTGTGCAATCTTTTCAGAACCTCTAAATGGAAAGCTTGATTAACAGTCTGACCTGGTGGAACAAATTCCAAATGTACCATGTGTGGACCTTTTCATCCATTTGGGAACTTGACATATATCCAGAAAATGTTTGTCATCAGTCAGCATTTCACCTTTTTTGAAATGAGGGAACCACTCATGCACTTGAATTTTTTCTGTATTGCTATTCTTGTAAGCTGTGTTCCATCACAACAACTTCTGTGGCATTTTTCTCTAGCAGAAAATAAAATTTCACATCCACAGACTGTTCTCTTAAATTGGCCAGCACAAAAAAATGAGGTTTGAGTAAAATTGCTTTTATGAAAAAAATTCCCTGTGACCAGAGAGAACCTTCCCAAGTGATGCTATTGTGTGCACTTATTCAGAGTGGGTTGTTTGCTGTTCATGTAGCAAGAAAAAATGTGTACTACACAAGCTACTAATGACCTACTACTACTACTACTACTACTACTACTACTACTAGAACTACTAATGACCATCAGTACCAGATGAATTGTGGAATGGGATCGAGACAATCATACATTTTTTTACAGCAAAGGTAATTAAAAATAAATGATAAAAATGGATACTAGAAGGAACCTACTCTTTAAAATAGAAGGCTAATGTGAATAGAAGAAATTATGGAGTTCAAGAGCAGCACAGAAGACTTCAAAATACAATAGAGAAGACAAAAGGAGGTATTATAATTAAATGTATAAAGAACTGGAGTTAAAGAACTAGGAAAAACATGCTTGACACTTCTGAAACTGGAAGAACTGAAGAAAAATAATTCTCATGTTATAAATTAAATCATTAAATGAAGAAAATACTAAATGATACAGGAAACATAAAAAGAGAATAGAACTCATACTCAAATTACTGCATCCAAATAGAATAATTACCATTGAATTATTTTAGGAGATAAAATATTATCAAGAACCGATGGTTCTGAAAGAAACAAAAGTTGCAGCAAAGTCATTAGTGAAAAGCAAGGCTCCGGGAATTAGGAAAAAGCCATTGACAAGGTTTCAGCAACAGTAATGAGACACTGGGTGTACTCATTCATCCGTGCTAAAGAAATGGAAAAAACAACCTTTTTGCCTATTCCAAAGAAAAAATACTGAACACATAGTGGATATTATCAAGTGACATCATTAATATCACTTGCAAGTAAAATTTTGTAAAATATAATTAAGAATATTGAAGAGAAGTGCAATATACAATAAGAGATGTTAAGAAAAATTATGGAGGCAGAGGAAAACACTGGGAAGCATGGAGGTTTAAAGAAACAGAGGTAAATGGTAGTATATGCTAAAATCGCACACACACACACAGACACACACACGCAAACCCAAACTCACTGCCAAGGTGTCAATTGCCACTCATAGCAGCCTTGTATGACAGAGTGGAATTGTAGCTGCAAGTTTCTGAGGTAACTTTTATAGAAGAAGACCTCACATTGGACCCACAGAGCAATTGATGGGTTTAAACCACCTACTTTGGTGTTAGTCAACCAATACACAACCACAGAACCACAAGAGCCCCTTACTGCTCTATACACAATTCTACAATAGCGGTGATCTACATGTGAATGATGTATCAATGAATATATACAATTGTGTATAAATATATTCACTGCAAATAAATACACATAAATGTGCACATAATGTATTTATGGCAAATATATACAGGAATGTGGTAACACATACTAAAGACAAAGTTATGAACAAGTACCTTGAAGGTAGGAGCTGCTGGTTCTGTAGGCTCAGGATCATAATTTTGGAGGACACTAAAGTCAGTTGGCACAATTGGGCTCATAATGTTCTATTTGCAAATTTGGTAAGTAATGACTGGAAAAGATCTTGTACTAGGTGACAAACCATGCCTAAAATAATTCAAAATAACAGATTCTACCACCCATCTTCCCAGACCATAATGGTATTAAATTGTAAATCAACAATAAAATAAACAGAAAAGTAAAGACATACACATAGAGTGAACAACATAATACTGAAATATAATTGAGCAATAAATCAAATATAGGAGGAAGTAAAAATATTCCTTGAGATAAATAAGCATAATAGCAGGATACCAAAACCTTTGGGATATAGCAAAAACAGTAATCATAGGTCAGTTTCCAGGAAAACTCTAAAATCAACAATCTACTATCAAGGACATCATAAAGTCTCCAATAAAAGAAGGAAAGAAATCAAAAGAATCAAAGTAGAAGCAAATAATATGGGGAAAAAAATTGGAAACAACCAAAAAGTCAAGAAGCTGGCTCTTTGAAATAATTAGCAATATAGATAGACCACTGACCAATTAACAAAGGAAAAATAAGAAAAGATACAATTATCCAGAATAAGAGAAGAAAAGGTTGACGTGACAACAGACTCAAATGAAATTTTAAAAAAGAACACATTTTAAAAATTTTGAAAAATAAAATGAAATTAAAAAAATAAAAATTAAAAACCATTATTCAAACAAATTTGACAATCTAGAAGAGATGGGAAGGTACCTACAGTGAGGGGAGAACCTCACTGGAAATCCAAGTTAAATCCAGGGGAGGTGTGCATCGGTGTTTCAGAGGAGACACTGATATTTCTGTTCAGTAAAGGGCGAGAGGAACCTCAAATGAGGAAGGCAGAATAAACAATAATTCCAAGGAATCTAATGGAAGAATAAACCCAATTTTATTATTCTAGTTAGATAGTACAAATATGTATCTACCGAGTCCCCAGCAAACCATTGATTAAGCGCTATGATGACCTTAGCCTCTGACTTTACTGGCAATATAACGTCCCCCCCACTCAATAGCCACACCAGAAGTACTCAGCATGTAAAAATGAATAAATTGGTCTCTACCTCAAAACTATTTGTTCCCTTAGACTTAGAATTGAAATACTCAGATGGGAGAGGAAGCAAAGGATAACCACTCAAAGAGTTTGTAAATGGCAGTCATTGGACTTGACTGGGACCCCTGCTTTAGTGTGTGTCCAAAGAAAGGGAAACTCAGAACTATCACATATTTAGTATCTCAATACTCCATTTTCATTAATATGACAGATTTTATTCTGATAGGAAAAGATTATCTGCACTTCTAAGTAATAATAAAGAGAAAAATTTCCCGGCACCAACTCCTATGCTCAATGTAAATGGAGCAATGGGTTTTTGTTTATTTTTCTGCCTTTTGTTTGTTTGTTCAATTTTTGTTGTTCTTGGTTCTTTTTGCCAAAATATGACTTCTGAAATAGGTTAGTGTTGTTCAGAATCTGAGGACAAGCAGATGGATTCTGGACTCCCATTTAATTTCTCTCAAAACCCTGCTCAATACTCGCTTCATGAAGAGATCACTGAAGACAAAAGTGCTATAGCAAAGTGTGGGGAAGAAACAGACGATGCCTAGCTATCAAGTGGAATAGTTTTTGGGGTATCAAAGCCTGTTATTCAAACAAGTAGCCCTCTAAGTGAATAGTCAACTAAGTCCCCAGAGAAGAATCATGTCAACAGATGTGATCCAAACATGATTATAACAAAGTCCAAATATGATGATTAAAAAGTATCAAAGCTTAATTTGTGAACATACAATTTCTAGCAGACTGTTTAAGATGGTGTAAGCCCATAATCTATCTGCAGAGTATTTAGTCTGGCAGATTCTCTTTGGCCATAGACAGGGGACTCAAAAAGCTTTATGATCAGACAAAGATTATTGCACATTTGATTGTATTTATATTTTTTATTTTTTTATATTTATTATTTATAATTATAGTATATAATTGTTGGTTAGTTGACCGCCTTCTTGACGAAACCTTAATTTTCTCCAGACTTCAATATTTCCCACTTATCTCATGTCAAATTTATTCACTAGTTTTTAGAATGTTAATGATGGTCCTTCCTTTTTTACTTTATTATTATTATTATTATACTTTTGATGCCTTGTTTTCATTTTTATTGTTTCTACTGGATGTCCCAGTTTGTGAAACACAGAAGGAATGGATGCATAGAGACAATAGCTAATGCAATGATTTATGGGAAATGTGGATGTGGGGAGTGTTTGGGGATTTGGGGAACAAACAATGAGGAAGGGAAGGAACCATTAAATATGTGTGATGATGTATATATAACTCTTAACAAGTAATATAACTATGAAAGTGTAAGATATGTGATTATTATGTCAATAGCATTATTGAGAGAGAAAGAAGGAATAAATGAAAGAGAAAAAAAGGAAGGAAGGAAGAAAGAAAGAAAAAAAGAAAGAAAAGCACCAAACTTGACTAATGGTTACTGAATTAAGGTGGACGATTTTTTGCTTTGGGGAAATAATTTGGAAAAGGGTGTCAATAATGGTGGCACAACAAAAGCGTATAATCAATGACACTGAAATGTGTGTATATATATGTGTATATATATGATGTTGAATTGTATAATATTTTGCTGTGTGCATTTATGCCAGAAAAATTGCATGAGTAACAATGTGTATAGGGAAGAAGAAAAGTTCTAGAATTGACTGTGGTGATGATTTTCCAATTCTTCATGATATGATTAAATTATTGAATTTTGTGATGTATGGATGAAATGCCAATAAAACTTTAAAAAATAAAGGCATCATATTATTGTAGAAGCTGTACATAAACTTGAGAGGAAGAGAGGCGGTAAGTCAAACAGAATTAATAATGAATACCATGGTCCTTTTTTGTACAGGCATTTAGTGCTAGCACAATGACCCTCATGACGTGATATTCTCATGGCTATAGAGTTAATCTTGACACAGAGTGACTCCACAGGACAGAGTAGAACTTCCCCTGTGGATTTTCAAGACTAACTTTTTCAGGGATCAGAAAGCTTCATCTTTATCTTTCAGAACAACCAGTGGTTTTGAACAGCTGTTTCTGTGTGTAAGAGCTCAATGCATAACTAATACTTAACCTGCTGTGCCATTAGCATTCCTTACTTGGTTTTATGACATTTTAAATAATTAGGCTTTGGGGGGTAAATTCTTAAGTATGAGGACCAAAAGTTATTCAAAAAACAGGAATATAGTAACTATCCACCCACAGGGCACAATGTTATAGAATTATAATTAAAGCACTTTTTAACTTAAAATCAAAGCCACTACCACTGAATGACTTCTGAGTCATAAGAAGCCTATATGACAAAGCAGAACTGTGTGACTTTGCGTATTTGAGATTGTAAAGCATTATAGGACCAGATATCTCACTTTTCACCTTTAGAGTGGTTGGTGAATTCAAACTGCTGACTTTATGACTCATTATGGCCTTCTAACTAAATATTTTGTCTCAGTTTACAAATGATAAATGAGAACATTAGCTGGAAACTTTAGTGCTTTATATATTTTACCATGGACTAAAATGCACATTCTATCATTTGATCTTTATGCCTATGCTTTATGATTATGCTTTCCACTTTTCAGATGAGGAAATGGGAATTCAGGCATAATTGTCTGATGTCCCTCAAATATCAATGGAGAATTGATAGCTATCTAATGTCCAAAAGCTATCTGATATCCACCAGAATAAAATTTTGATACGTTGGTTGAAGAGTATTTCACTGAAAATAGCTATCTTTCTAGACAAATAGACCCAATTTTAAAGAAAAACACAAAGCAAAACACGTCTCTGCTACATGGTAGCTGAATAATTATGAACAAATTCCTTAAATTCCCATAATTTATATATATATATATATATATATATATATACACACATGCACACACACACTACTTTGCAGCCTACTGTATGTTGTGTTGTGGTGGCTTCAATATTGTTATAATTCTGGAATCTATGCCACTCATATTTTAAATACTAGAAAGGTCCTTTATTTTAGGCAAGTTTCAGGGTAGCTTGCAAACTAGGACAAACTCCAGGAAAAAAGACCTGCAGATCTACTTCTGAAAATTAATCAATGAAAATATTATATTTTACAGTAGAAGACCATCTAATATCATGCTAAAATGTACCTTTTATGTTGGAAGACCATGAAAATGGACAGCAGTAGTAGCAATCAGCTTGAACATACCAACACATTGAAGATAAAGCAAGGCTGGGCAATATTTCACTCAGGTGATTCCTATGAATCACAGCCATCTTGACTGCAGATAACAATAACTATACAATATGTATCTGGGGCTGAACCCCGGTGGCGTTAAGTGTTTGGGTGTGGAACTGCAGCCTGTCGCTTGGCGGTTCAAATCCAGCAGTGACTCTCAGGAGCTGCACTGGGTAGCGCCCACGACCACCAGAGGTAGTGATGCCCAAACAACAACAACAACAACAACAAAAAATATGTATCAAGTGCTTAGTAAAGTACTTGGAACATATAAATGCTTAGTAAAAAGCCATTCACACCTAAACCTTTATTGCCATTTATGAGGAATATATTATCAAGGTGAACTTCTTCCTAATATTAAGCAGGTAAACAAATACACAATGACAACAAAAGAAAACGAACAACAAAAACAATTTTATTTGGGAGTGGGTAGACTTGTAGAGTTCTCTTACAATTGTTCACAGATGAAATATAAACATGTGCTAGGAAAAAAAAGAAACATAAACATGCATTTTGAAGAACTCTTTGAGTTTGCTTTCTACATGGTGTGATAGTTAATGGAATATGCAATTCATCCCCGTGCGCAAGGGACAGCCCTCCGACTGAAGTAAAAAACTCAGCTTTCATTCAACTCTCCTTCTTCTTCACTCATTCGCTGAAAAGCAAGTGGAGGTTTGTCATTTTCTTTTTACACCCGTGCACATTGCTGAACTTCCCATTGCAGAATTTTCCACAGTCTTCCATCCTGTGTATACATAACTTTTTAAATGAAATCCCTGCTTGTGTGAGGACATTGAGCAAGGTGAACTGTAGTTCGTTTGACTCTGCACAAGTTTAGAATGTCAGTATTTTTTAATAAAGAAACTCATAATTCAATAAGACACCTCTAATTCATGTTACATCTATTGACATATTTCCTTTGCCTTTGTCTATTGGAATTATTTGCCAACTATGCTAACCAGCCTCTCGTTGAGTCACATAGATGATTGGTATAACTTATTTAATCCAAAAGGAAGGTTGAAGGTATCTTTGAAAATGATGTCTTTCAGAAACTTGATTGTGTATCTATAACTTTAAATTTAATTACAGAAAAGAGTATTTTGTGTATTTTAAATACTTTAAAAAACAAAATAGATTTAAATTACTTCTGCAGAAGATAGAGTCTCAGGTAATTAACATGAAAGATTGGATATTTTTGTCATCATTTCTATAAGGATACTTTAATGTTGGAATTAAAATAAAGAATATTATTTGATGTTATTTCACTTGCCAATATTTATGAACTATTTTGAGGTATTAGATATATATCCAATTGTTGTAGTAACTCTCACATACGTGGGTTAATATACAAGCAAATTGAAACAGGACTTTTTAATCAGACTATAATGTATGGAATGCATGCTTCCTAGATACAAAGAAGGATCCTAAAATGTAATTTTGGGGATGTCATAGTTGTATTTCTACATTTTATAAATAAGTCAATGAGAATATCTAGGCAAAATTAAGTCACAGGTGAAGTTCATATCCATTTGCTTACCACCAATAGTCCAATTATAAGTAATTTAATTTTTCAAAGTAAAATGTTCAACAAAGAAAGGAACTATTAGGCTAGACCATTTGTCAGAATTCTATGAGAATTTAGACAAGAAAAGAAAATCAAAATCAAACTCTTTGGGGAAATAGATCTATGTGCATATATTTATAGATTTAGTATGAAGGTATCAGATGGACATTGAGCCTCACTCAAGTAGAACACTTTGTTCTATTAAATTGGCTTCCCATGATGGTCACCTGTCTGACATGATCCCTGAAGAGAAATGGACACATTAGTAAATGTGGTAAAGTAAGTTGATGGTGCCTGGCTATCAAAAGATATTGTATCTAGGCTTGGAGGTAAACAAGTGGCCACCTAGCTGAGAAACAACAAAGCCCACAAGGAAGAAGCACACCAGCTTGTGTGATCATGGGAGTCGAAGGCATCTGGTATCAGTCATCAAAGAATAAAAAAATCATATCATTGTGAATGAGGGGCAGTGCTGATTCAGGACCCAAGACCTATCTGTAGACAACTGAACATAAGCTTATAGAAGCATCGCGGGGAGGAGACAAGGCAGTCAATGTGCAGTGTAGCAATGATGAAACATACAACTTTTCTCTAGTTCTTTAATGCTTCCTCTTCCACACTATCATGAACCCATTCTAACCTACAAATCTGCTATACTAGAGGATGTACACTGGTACAGATAGGAAATGGAAACACAGTGAATCCAAAACAGATGATTGCTTCAGGACTGAAGGTGCTGAAAGTGACAATACCAGGAGGTTGGAGGTAAGGTGGAGTAGAAAGAGGGAAACCTATTTATTATCAAGGGTTCACGAGGGAGTGGAGAGTGGGCAGGAGGGACAAATGAGGACCTGATACCCAGGACTCAAGTGGAAAGCAAATGTTTGAGAATAATGAGCATAACAAATGTACAAATGAGTTTGATACAATGGATGTATATATGAATTACGGTAAGAGTTGTATGAGCTCCCAATGAAATGATTTTTTAAAAAATTTCTTGGTCTGTAGAAAGATGGAGGTATCATTTAGGCAGTAAAGCCCATTAGTGAGTAAACTCAAGGCACATCTTTATAAAAAAAGTAGCAGTAAAACTTGGCCATTAATGGAAGTCAGTTTACAAAAGGATCTAGTCAAGGCATGATAGGTATCTAAGGAACTCAGAAACTATGAATTCACCAGGGGTAATGTTACAGAACTCTACAAACATTCATCATAAACATGGCTTTGCACAAATGCAATGCAGTTTAAGCAGACCAGGGAGCATAGAGCTACAGTGACATGTTATTGTAATTCTCAGCTGCCTTTCAAACTATTACTCCAACCATTTGCCTTCGCTATGTATGTGTCTGATTGCTTCCTGATAGTGATGCATTCCTGTCTGTTAACTTGTTTACACCCCTTCTTTCCATTCCTTGTTTACTTGCCAAAGTCTTTGCGAAACTCCTTGACATTTGACCCTTTTGCTAGTTGGGCCATGGAAATCCAGTGCAGTCTCTACATCGTTATGAGAATCTGTGAATGATGGACCATGACATCATGTCATATCACGGATTCAGCCACCCTCATCGTGTCACATTGTATCATATTTGAACATAGAGACGCAGCTCTATGCTGAGTTTCAGAATTACTCAGGAAGTAAGCATTGTCAGGAGTCTGAAGAGTGCTTTTGGAAATAGAAAATAGAGGAGATTGACCTTCCTATTTTCTATCTTATGCCACTATTGATACAAAAACTCCAGCGGATATATTGTGCACTTAAGTGTGTTCATATCTCAGTGGGGAAAAAATCAGGACTCATCTTCCTACATTTTTTCTCATGATAATAAAGCAGTGCACCTCCTGTGTTTATCATTGCTTTTTGGTGTATTTCTGTAACCCCGTACTCGAAAGCATTTTATTTACAGAATGAGCTACATTATAGTTATTAGGGAATTTCAATGTGACTATCAAATTCAGGCTATTTAAAGAGAGCTGGACTAGACTGTTGAATGCTACTCCTGGAGTTTCACTGTCAAATCAATTGAGTATGGTCTCTTAGGTTTCTATTGCTACATAAAGAGATACAAATTCCATGCCAAATAGCCATGTTTTCAATTTTGAATGTTTTTTATTTATGAATTCTTGGTTTCTGAACTTGTTGCACCTCCTCTACTTCTACTCCACTTTTTAAGTTTTTTCCATGTAAAAGTCTTTTTGCTTGTTTTTAAGGGAGCATTAATTGGAATGCATCAGGACATTTGCAAATTAAGAAACACACTCATATTTTCCAAATGATGCTTCTTACTGTCCCTCAATAACTCTCAACAACACTGAGATATGGGCATTTACCTTTCCCAGCTGTAAGACCCTGAAACTTTCACCAGTGGAGAAGAACACTGTCTTTTTGGAATGAGGGTTTTTTTTTTTCACCTCTCTCAGAAGCTTAAGGAGTGTTGGGAGGAGGTTTTGGGTCTGCACAACTGACTTTTACGAACACTATGGATTTAGTGAAGCTTTCCTTAGTTCTCTTGGTTTCCTTGTTACCTCCAGATGTTCAGTATTCTTCTTTCTCATCACCTGCCAAAACTCAGGCTTCTAAATATGCCCAAGAGTTTACTGTGATCTTCTTTCAAGGGATTTAATGAAAGTCAAATCAGTTGTTCTACAGCTGGATTCTTACTAGAACCTCAAATATTGAATGTGAGTTGAATACAGGAATACATTTTATTTAAGGTATGATTGTGTATACCGGAGATTTACCTATGATAAAAAGGATTATTGGGAGGTGATCATCATTCTTATCTATTACTTGACAAAAAGAAAATAACTTAGAACAAATTGCAAATTTTGTCTTGGAAGCACCAGATAGCTCAGATAGAGTGGGTTTGTACATGGAAGTCACTGAGTTTTTTGAGAAACACTTTCCAACAATGACGTGATATGGTGATGAGATGCAGTTGTTTTTTTTTTGGCATCACAGCCCCCTGGTGGTCCTGGGAGCTACCCAGCCTTGCTCCTGCTGGATTTGAAGCGCCAAGCCTGTGGGCTGCAATGCAGTCTTAAGACCAGAGAAGTTCCCAATACTGCCAAGTATATGAGAAGAAACGAACAGGTCCTCTCATGCATATGCAACACCAGAGGATAAGTCCTTCCTAAGACATTTTGTGGTTCTGAATATATTTCAACCTATAGAGTTCAAATAATTTTAGTTTATTTCTCTTGAAGAAACCAGTGAGTTTTCTTCTTGAGATAAAAAACAGAAATTTTAAAAGTTAATGTCTCGAATGCATCTTTGCACTTGATTCTTAGCATGTAAAGTGTTGGAGGAAAAGAAGATAATAAAATAGGATATGCAGAAAAAATAGCAAAGTAAGTCCCAGTTATATGAGACATTTCCAGAAATATAATCATTAATATAATCAGTAATATTCACCATATGATCAGCATGCATTTTTATTGAATTTCATAATTCTGTTCCACTTCAACTATTGTACTGACCACCATATACTTATGCTTCTATTTCTGCTCATACTTAACAAGAAGTTTCAAGCTCAAGCTGATAAACTGGAAAAGCTCTTTTTCACTGGCAGCGTTTTCCTCTGCTGGCAGAATCCACAGGCAATTGCTTTGATGATTTGGGGAGTTATATTTTGTGTCTGTCATAGTTCATGCAAAGACAAGCTGCTTGGGTTGTCTAGTTGGTCCCAGATGATTTTGGCTTTAATGCTCCATCAATTCTCTTTGAAAATGAAGCTTTGAGCCAGTCCGATCTCTCAAGGGACACTTACAGATGACTTGTTCATGATCAAAAGGCGGCATAATTTCCTGATGTCCATATGCTTTCTCTGGAACCTCTTTTGAGGTCTTCACAATATGTGTTTCATATAAGTGGACCTCAGATTCAGATAGTCTTTTTTAAAAGGCAAGCATTTCAGAACGGGTTCCTTCAAAAGTTCCTGGAAGTGAGATTCAAAATGCCTCAATATTGGATTTCTAAAAATTCCAATGAATGGGTTCCAGAACTTAGGGAAAACATTATAAAATCACCCCCACATAAGGCCAAAGGCTAGATTTATGGTTTGTCACTGGAGCATGATTACAGTAAACAGGAATACACAAATAGATGCTTGTAGAACAGTTATTACCCTAAATTTTCAGAATTTTTGGTTTAAAAGTAACATCTAATTCATATAATTTCACTCAGCTTCTTTACAATGATTTTGTTACAAAGTAGTTCAAGAGGCTGCATAAATTCATGATGTGACCTCACATCATAATAGATGTTCAGAAAAATTAACACAAACTTAGCAGACAACATCTCTGAACTTCATCTTATACTTTTAACTTCACTCTTACTTGAAGGTTGTGAGTGAAAGATAGGTAAAAATGATTTAATTATCCTTGTTCATTTGCCATGAAAACACTTTAACCAGAGGAGAGAACATCATAGCCAAACAGAAGACATGCACTAAGATCTGAAGCTTGTACTTTCTTGAAAAGGTCACAATAGAGAATTCCAGCACTTGGATGATTGCTTTATTCTTAAAATAACTTCTTATTTACCTTCCTTCGCAGAATTTCTGAATATTTTTCTTTATTTTTTGTGAATGAATGCATGGAGTAATTCTGTGCACTTTTCTCATAGAAGTAGTTTCCACTCTGTATGTGAAAAAGGAGGACTGATAAAGTTGACTAATTGGAGAGGTGCTTAAGAATCCCATGTGAGGCTCTGCAATAAGGCTTTCATTCACAGAAGGGGGAAGAATGAAAGATGACACTGCAAATTCATAGCACTTTTGCACAGATATTGAATAAATGACTTATCTATCTTTCTAGGGTAAACAAAGCAATTGGAGTCCTAAGAAAAGCTCAGAATTAGAAATAAGAACAAATCAACTAGCTATTCTTGCTAGCCATCTAGTATTAGGTCAGTCTTTTGCCTTCAGAGTTGTAAGCATGCCATACATTGTTTGAAAGGGATATGTGTTCTGTTTGCCATTTGCACTAAACAACCAACCTCTAGACTGAGATAGTAAATTAATCATAACAATTGTTCTCTGTAACTTTGGTAAGGGGAAGCCACCAAGTTAGCACTTTATGCATATGATTTAAATACTTAAATTTACATAGGATGTTTACATAGAGTCAAATTCAACTCACTGCAACATTGTAAGACAGAACAGAACTGTCCTACAAAGTTTTTCTAGAGATCTGGTAGTGTTGCAATTGAACATTGGGCTGCTAACTGCAAGGAGAGCAGTTCGAAAACACCAATCGCTCCTCACAGAAAATATGGGATTTTCTATTCCCATTTAAGAGTTAAAATTTTGAAAACTCACAGGAGCTGTTCTACTCTCCCTAGAGAGTTGGAAGAAGTTGGCATGGACGTAATATCATTGACAGAGAATAATGATAAGAGCAAATAACCAGGTCTTTTTCCAGTGGAGTGGCTGGGTTGGTTTGAGTCACTGATTTTTTTTTTGGGGGGGGAGCATCACTGCCCTCTGGTGGTGGGAGTAGGAGGCCCAGCCTTTGCTCCTTGGAGCTGGAATTGAACCTCCATCCCAGTGGGCCGCAATCCCGCGCACAACCACTACGCCACTGGGGCTCAACCCGAGTCACTGACTTTTTGACTATTCACCAAGTATTAAACCAATGAACCATTAGTATGCTTAAATTATATATTACTTTATATCCCAGAAAAATTATAGAATTTCTTTGAACTATCACAGTTGGGAAATACAGAGGTGGGATTTGACCCACATCTTCCTGGCTGTAAAATCTATTTTTTTCTAGTGACTTGTCGTTTTAGGGGACAAGATAAACTGTATTCTAGAATGAAATTTGAATTTATTTTTCAATGGTATATATTGAGGTTTTCCTTTTAATTGTTATTATTTTAAGTGTGACCTTGAAAGAGGTCTAATCCATTATCTGACCCCCATGGATACATATATCACAGAAACTATGTAAACTGTTCAAATGCCTAAAAATTTTTGCCATTTCCATATTTCACTGATCTCTCACTGGATAGATACTCTACAGAGAATTCACAATCAAGATATGTTAGTTACATAATTTCATGTCAACTTAAGATATAAAACTGTAGGGATGGAACATGTCAATTTGTCAGTCAGGTCACAGTCCGATGGTGCTGGGAAACTACTCTCTCTGTTGCACTTTCCAGCTGGTAAGCCACTCAGAATGCTGCCAGAGCCCTCCCTGGAGATTGTCTACAGCCATTGGCTCTGCAGACCTCCCAACCTCCAACTTTCTGCATCATTGCATGTGGTGTCATAAGTTTGGAGAGGAACTCATAGACTAGTATCAAACTTATGGACTTGATCTAGACTGGTCTGGGATGTTTATCTGATACATAAGGGCGACCCAAACAAAACAAAACAAAGAGCGGCATTGCCCTGAGTGGAGCAGATTTTCCATAGTGCACGTTTTTCCTGCTAGGCGAGCATCAAGTAATTCACTCTGAGCTAGTCCACTCCTTGACGTCACTTGAGAAGGCTCTCTCTGGTCACAAATAATTTTTTTCATAAAAGTACTTATCATTGAACCCATCTTTTTTGTGGTGACTGGTTTAAGAGTGTGAAATTTTGGTTCCTGATTCGGAAAATGGTGCCCAAACTGTCCTATTGTTGAAAACAGATTACAGAACAGTGCTATGGGAAAAAATCAACTGTACTAGGTGGTTTCATAAAAGTTGAAATACTGATTGATGACAAACTTTTGTTGGATGTATGTCAACCTCCCAAATAGGTGGAAATTTTGACATGTGTTACATTTGGAGTTTGTTCCTCTAGGTCAAACTGTTATTCAAATTTTCTATTTTGAGATTCTGAAAAGATTGTAAAATAGTATGTTACAAAAATGGTTTGATTTGTGACAGACTGGGGACTGCTTTTGCCACTACAAGTATACACCTGCTGACACAACTTTTGGCAAAAAACAGCATGCGCTGAAGTCTCATATACCTTCCTCATCTGACCTCACTCTGACTTCTGCTTCCACAAATGCACAGGGACATGAAAGGACAGCAATTTGATGACTTAGAAGAGGTGACAAAAATAAGGTACATGTCAGCCTTCCAAACAGCTGAGTTTGAAATATGTTTCCGAGAATGTAATCATGAACTTGACAAATATATTAAGGGTACTTTTAAGTTGATAAAGTTGTTTTGAAAAAAATTATAAAGATAAAGCTTAGAAAAAGCATTCTGTTTTTGGAGACTACTTCTTACAACATTCACTCCTTGGTGTAAAGCTCTGTATTACACATACAAGAACGCATCTGGGTTTGCTTCTCTAGTTAACGTGATGTAACACACAAGAAGTCAACAACTGAACAAATTTTCCTGTGAATCCTATATTTCTCTTTAATTCTCCCAACTTCTGTGAATGTCAAAACTATCCAAATAATCTTCAAAACTATAACCCCAAGTTTATCTCTTAGATTCCCATTCTTTAACTTTTTCCTCTCTGTCTCTGATTCATATTCTACTTCTTACGCCTTATTTTAAATCCTTTATCTTATCACTGACCTCTCTGCCTGAAGTCTCAAATCTCCTCAGTCCATCCCCTCCTCTTCTATTACAGAGATTTTTAAAAATAAGAACTTCTCTTTTAAAGCCCCCTCAAGACTCTATACTTCCTAGTTTGGCATAAGATATTATCCATTATCCTACTTACTATATTTTAAATCGTTTTTGTGGCATATATTTCACATATCATTTAATCCTATTATGAATATTTGTGCCATCATTATCACAACCAAATTAGGAACACTTTCTTATCATCTTCCTTGTGGTTATCTCCTGAGTCCAACCTTACCTTGGACTTCAACCCAACCTCTCTGCCATGCGCCTAAACTATTATCAATCCAGGTACTATCTCTAAAGATCAGGGGTCCTCAAGCTATAGCCAGCCGGCCACATGTGACCCGCCAAGGGCATTTATCCAATCCGCAGGGTGTTTTTGCCACCACTGCTGTCCTGCTTAGCAGCCAACTCATCCCGGACTCACAGTACATTTGTTCATAGTTGTTTTGTTGTTGTTGTTGTTTTAACTACAGTCAGGTCTTCCAACGATCTGAGGGACAGTGAACTGGCACTCTGTTTAAAAAGTTAGAGGACCCCTGCCTATAGATCTTCTTCTTATTTTTTAACTTTCCATTGCATCAAATCACTTTTACATTCTATTCTAAGGTAGATACAAGTACTTAAATTTTTCGATTTCACTATGTATTGATAATATGGTTTATTCTGTAATGTCCTCCCCATTATATTTACACCTTTACAACTGTGTTGTTATTAGATGCCACCAAGTTGGTTCAGATTTATAATGAGCCTTTGTACAAGAAAATGAAATACTACCTGGTCCTGGACCGTACTCACAGTTCTTGTTATATTTGACCTCATCATTTAAAGCACTGTTCCAATATGTATCGTTAAGGATCTTACACCTTTTCACTGGCAAGTGTATTAGTCCGGGTAAACTAGAGGAACAAATTCATAGACTTGCATATTGATATAAGGAAAAGGTTTATATACAAAAGGAACAGGACATTGAGAAAACATTCCGGCCCAGTCCAGTTCAAAGCCATAAGTCCGATATTAACCCATATGCCTGAAATCAGTCTATAAAGTCTCCTTCCAACTCACAAAGTCACAGATCAGTGGGTGCAGAATTCTGGTGCTGGCAGGGGTCTCTCCATGGCTCCTTGCTTCCAGGGATCAGGGTCAATCAACAGCATCTGTGGTGGCAGAAGCAACTGATCTCAGGCAGAGGTCCCCATGTGGCCGCCCCAGCTTCAAAGGTCTGGTTTCAATAGGGCAAAGCCATGTGGCTTCTCTGGCTCCTCAGACACTGCCATCTTGTTTTGTCTGTGATTCATCATCTCTGACACTAACTCACAACAACTGGGGAAATAGCTTCTCATCTTCATGAAGGAAATATCGCGATATTTCCCAGAAGTCTCAGGAGAAAGCCATGCCCACACAGAGGCCTCATTGGCTACTCAGTGGCTATATCCAAATTATCAGGCTAGACTCCATCCCTGCATTTCAATCATAAAATTAACATAAGCACATGACTGCCACAACAAGCATACTATCTTTTCTCAGCTTGTCCAGAGTACAGATGATGAAGTCTCACCACCCTTGCCACTAAGGAGCATTCTTTTTTTTTTTTTAACAGTTTATTGGGGGCTCATACAACTCATCACAATCTGTACATCCATCAATTGTATGCTAAGCATGTTTGTACATCTGTTGTCATCATCATTCTCCAAACATTTTCTTTCTGCTTCAGCCCTTTGTATCAACTTCTCCTTTTCCCACTCTCTGCTTGCTCCCCCTTCCTTGTGAATCCTTGATAATTTATAAATTATTAATATTTTGTCATATTGTACACTGTCCAATGTCTCCCTTCACCCATTCCCCTGTTGCCCATACCCCAGCGAGGAGGTTATATGTAGATCTTTTTAATCGTTCCCCTTTCTGCTTCACCTTCCTTCCGACCTCCTGATATCGCCTCTCTCATCACTGGTGCTAAAGGGATCATCTGTCCTGGATTCCCCATGTTTCCAGTTCCTATCTCTACCAGTGTACATTCTCTGGTTCAACCCAATTTGTAAGATAGAATTCAGATCATGATACTGGGAGGAAAGATCATTTAAAACTAGAGGAAAGTTGCATATTTCATTGTTGCTACACTGTACCCTGACTGGCTCGTCTGCTCCCCAAAATCCTTCTGTAAGGGGTGTCGCTTCCACGGCAGATGAACTTTGGGTCCCCGATATGTACCCCCCTTTATTTATAATGATATAGTTTTTAGTTCTTTGATAGTAGATACCTGATCCCTTTGACACCTCATCGTCACACAGGCTTGTGTGCTTCTCCCACATGGGTTTTGTTGCTTCTGAGCTAGATGGACACTTGTTTACCTTCAAGCCTTTAAGACCCAAGATGCTATGTCTTTTGATAACTGGGCACCATCAACTTTCTTTGTCACAAATTTCTTATGCACATATTTGTCTTCAGCAATCATATCAGGAAGGTTGGCACACAATGCTTTTCTTGTTGTTGTTGTTCTTTGTTGTCGGCTAACTGATTCCATTAACCCTTTGTGGTCATGCAGACTGGTGTGACCAAGGAATATTCTTGGTATATTTCCTCCAAGACAGGTTTGTCTGTTCTGGCAGTCCATTATACTTTCAAATTCATAATTAACATCATAATTCAAGCAAGCCACCTGCTTTCCTGCTTCATTTCCAGCTTTCACATGCATGTGGAACAATAGAAAATATGATGGCTTAAGTTAGGCCCACCCTAGTCCTCAATGTGACATTTTTGCTCTTTAACATTTTAATGAGGATCTTTACAGTAGAACATTAGACTTCTTGGCTATTGTTTCAATGGTTTTTGACTGTGGATCCAAGTAAAATGAAATCCTTGGCAACAACAATCATTTTATGATGCTTTTATTGGCCTAGTTATGAGGGTTTTGTATTTGTTAAAAGACTGCAGTCTTTTATCTCCATCATTAAGTAACTCAACTTTTCTTCCCTTTTAACATGTAAGGTTGTGACCTTGACTGTCAAAACTGGAAGGGTATAAAGTAACATGTGTTAGTCCGGGTAGATTAAAAAAACAAATACATTGAAACTTATATGTGTATAATAGAGAGTTTTATATAAAGGGTAATTGTACATTAAGAAAGCACCCAATTCAGATCAGTCCAAGCCCATAAGTCTGATATTAGCCCATATGTCAGATCCCAATCTATAACTTTCTCTTCTGACACATGAAGCCCATGGAATGACACCAAATAAAGGATGAACACAGGCCAGTGTGTAGAAAGCCATTGGATTCACTAAGCTTCTCAATGCTGGCAGGGGTCACTATGGGAGCTTCTCCAATTACAGAGGTCTGTTTGCATCAGGGTAGGTCGACGTAGCTTCTCCAGGTCAGGACACTAGCATGCTTCCATATGTCCTGTCAGTTTCAATGTCTCCCAAGGAGTGTACAGAGAGTGAGTGTCTCCTGCCTCCAAGGAAGAAATATCAGAGCTTTCCCAGAATCCTCAGGGGAAAGGCCATCCCCACATAGGATTGACTGTGATCCAACAGCCAGACTAGGCTCCACTCTTTCCCTCTAAATCCTCGTAAGGCCAAAGTGTCATCAGATTATATAACTACCACACAAGTCCAAATTGGTAAATATTTCTAATATTTTCTTCTAATAAGCCCCACATAAATTGTCTATCTATTGGAAAGTACTTCAGTATATGTCTAGAAGAAAATTATTTAAAGTAGAGGCAAAAATAAATTTCTTCCTAATCATCCTAAGGAGGATGAGTTATATTACCTTAATAAGAGCTTGCTCTAATTAATATAGTTGATGAAACATAATATTTTCTCATGTTAATTATGAAATTATATAACAAGAACCAATGCAATGGCAAGCACCTCTGAAAATTATACATAATTCATTAGATAAATGAGATACAATTAAAGAAAAACATTTTAGAAAAATCAAGCACCATCTAAAACCCAGTGAGCTGAATTGTCTGTTTGCATTTGCATGTGTTCATAATTCATTTTCCCCAACTCTCTGCATCATGCTGATTTGAAAAATCATCTGAAATGCAGCTGTTGCCTAAGTCCTAAGTGTTTCAATATTCTGAACACTAAGAATAATTTTAGATTTTTGTGACCAAAAACACAGTCAACTATCATAGAAACTCCTTTTTTTAAGGGCCTTGAGAAAAGGTGGTCATAGTAAACTGAGTTTCTGAGAGGTGGCAAATGTCACTATTTCTATCTTCATGACTCTCGCTTTCCATATGAGTTTTCTTAAGTCAACTTCTTTTTTCCCTATGTCCATGTTGATGTAAAGAACAGATAGCATTACAAATGCTAATTTTTAACTGGAATAAATACATTAAAAACAGGATTTTATGAATTGAATAATATTTCCCCAAAAGGGGTAGGCTAAAATTGTTTTCCTGCCTTTGCAATCTTATTTAGAAATAGGAGAGTTGAAGTTTTTCTCTGTCATATAAGGTCATTAGGTGGAGAACATGCTTTTCAGCTGCTACTTCCTATGAAGTGGACAGTTGATCCTTTCTTCACTGTCTGTTCAGTCTGAAAACTCCCCTGAAATCTGTTCATGTTGGATGACACTGCTGGCTGTTAGAATACCATAATAGCATCCAGAATCACAGGAACACACAAGCCACCGCAGTGTGACAAAGTAACAGATGCATGGTGACTCAAGCAGAAGTTGTTAAAACAAAACAAATGAATACTCTATGGTTTCCCAATCCAGAAAGGTGCCCACAATGGTTGTATCCTTGCATCATACTTATTCAATCTGTATCACTAACAGAGTAATCAGAGAAACGACATTATATGAAGAGCAATGTGGCATTAGGGTTGAAAGTGGGCGTATTAAGAATTAAGGTATGCAGATGACACAACTTGTTTGCTAAAAATGAGGAGGACATGCATGCCAGCTCAATGTCAAAAAGACCAAAATCCTCACGAATGGACCATAAGCATCATAATGCTAAATGGAGAAAAGATGGACATTTTCAAGGATTTTGTCTTGACAGGATACACAATCGATGATCAAGAAAACAGCAGTTGGGAAATCGAAAGAAGCATTGTTTCAAATAAATCTTCTGCATAAGTCCTCTTTAGACTATTGAAAAGCAAGTTAGGCTGGGCCTCCTCCTCCCACCAGAGGCCACCCTCCCAAAAAAAAAAAAGAAAAACAGAGATGTTATTTTGAAGACTAAGGTGTCTTCAAGGCATAATAATTACCTCATATACATGAGAAATTTGGATCTTGAATATGGAAGACCATTTTAGTCACAGTGCTGGTGATGAACCTTGGACCCACCATGAGCTGTTCAACAGACAAAGCAATCTGTGGGGGAAGATGAACTTTCACAATGCTCCTTAGAGGCAAGCGTGGGATGCTCTGTCTCATCTACTTTGGACGTGGCAGCAGAGGCAAACCCCTGGAGAAAGACATCATGCTCGGTAAAGTGGAGCGGGAGCAAAGAGGAAGACACACTAGGAAATGGAGGGACGCAGAGGCTACAACAATGGGATAAGGCACAGAAACAATTATGAGGCTGGTGTGGGAGCACGCAGCGCTCTTTTCTGTTATGCTTAGGATGCCTCTGAGTAGAACACACTCGATGGAACCTAAGGCAGCCACAACCGAAGGTACGGCAGACCAAAGATGAGGTGTTCTTGCTATCCAAATATGGCATGATGGGTTTGGGTACTTGGAGATGCCCACAAGGATTTGCCGCTGTATCCAAGTTATTTAAATGAGGTACATGACTCTGTTCCACCTTTAGAATATCACCTATTCAGTTCGACATTTGAAACTACGTGTGTGCAAGCCAACATTTCCCACAGTCTATGCGGCGGTGGGACAGATCAAATGACCAATACAGCCGTTGAGCATTTGTATTTCTCATGTCGCTTTCATTTTGTGTCTGAGTGAAAAAGCATAGCTCCTTTTCTTTTTACCGTTTAGTTCCTGCCTTTCCTCTTTCTGCACCCATTCACTCAGACACGTTCCTACTGATTGCTGAAGAGACATTGAGCTTTTCAAAGTGCTACCAGTCACCACCACCCCCTACCCCATTTCTTTAAGAGAATACATTATGCCCTCGTTGAAAATCAAACCTTCCTCTCACATCTCTCTTTTAATCTGTCACCACCCTGATCCCCCCCTCCTTCTTGAAGTTGTAGGTACTGGCGTCCATCAAGGCTATATTATATTCTGGCCCTGTGCAAGGGCAACTCTACAAGGGTTCGAACAAACTGAATATAAATTAGTTTGAATTTTGATATTTATAAAAAACTCAAACTCACAGTCAGTGCCAACTCATAACCATCCTCAAGGATAAGGTAGAAGTGCCCCCGGAGGCTCCAAAGTTATAACTCTTTATGGGAGTCTTTTGTCCCATGGAGAAGCTAGTGGTTTAAACCTGTTGATCTTTCAGTTACCAGCCCAATACATATCCTCCACAACCTCTGGTTTGATATATATTATTATAATTTTATATAAAATAATATTGCATTGTATCTCTTCATATATCAACCAAACCCCATCTTGCTACCATAAAGTTGATTGAGGTGCATAGACACCATCTATGACAGGGTAGAACTGATCCTGTGGGTTTAGGAGGCTGTAACCCTTTATGGAAGTGGAAAGCTCTGTCTTTCTTCCTTGGAGCATCTGGGACTACAGAACTGTGCCCTTGAAGCTAGTAGTCCATCTTGTAGCTAGTATGATCCACCATGGTTGCTCTTCACATACATAAATGTATCGTCAAATACATTGCATCATATGACTTCTCACAACTGCGTTATGGTGCTAGAATCAATTACTCAGAGAGACTCCTGAGTCATTTCCCCCTAAAAGTTTAGAGAAAATCAGTAAATGAGCTATGAAAAGAATCCAGCTTTGCGTGACTTGGGGTGCACTCCTTTTATTTCTTCACTCATTTTAACTCAATTGATAGGTTCCAAAAATTTTTAAATTACGACGATGTTGTTATGAGAGTTGCTTTGGGATACGCATTCTTGGGTTGACTTTCAGAGTGATTACTTTGTAAAATGAATTTATAGAAAAGTGGGGAGTGTGCATGTAATTTTCAAGATTTAATTGAATGCTTATTCTTTTATAATTAAAACAATAATTGGGACATAAACTATTGTGACTGCACTTACTTTTTTATAGTAATGGATTTTACAATAAAGTATCTGCTTAATAAAGACATTTATAAATTGAATAAATTCAGAACTCACTCTTCTGGTCTGATGAGAATGTCAGCCATCTGCATCCAGAGTTTGAATGATGGTGTTGTCATTTAGGTTGGTATTTAAATGCAAACTGTCACTGGGAATTTCTAAATTACAAAATGAAATGAGAATGATTGGTTCATCGTGAAAACATGGAAGCACACTTCAAATTCTTACAACATGTCCTGCTTCAGAATCATTAAATGTTTTCCCTGGTTATGAGGAATACCAGGTCATACTTTGAAGGGACTAAAAATTGCATTGAAAATTTTAATTTTTTTAGTCAGGAGTATTTATTCAGAACCATTGCATTTTTAACATTGTGAGAAATATGAGCACATTTGCCGCTGTGGTTCTTGACCCTCAGAATTCTATAATCTGTTTTAAAAGTTATTATTAAAACAAGTACCTGCCACTTTCAGTAGACTTTGAGAGGAGGAAGAAATCATCAACTTTAGAATCAGTAAGTGTGGTAGTTATATAATCATTTGTCAACTTGAGGATTAAGAGTGAAGGGGGTAGAGTCTAGTCTGTCAGTAAGATCATAGCCAATGAGACCTCTGTGTGGGACTGGCTGTCTCCTGAGAATCCTCTCTTCCTTCTTGGAGTTGTGCATTCCCTGAGAGACATTGCAGCTGACAAGACTAAGAACTACAGCGGTACACTGAGCTGGAGCTGCTGCATGAACCTACCCTGAAGCTGGAGAAGTCACAGAGAGCCCCTGGCTGCACTGAGATGCTCAAACCACCACTGGATCCAAAGACTTTCTACCCACTGGCCTGTGTTAGTCCTGCATTTGGTGTCATTGAATGTGTTTCATGAGCCTGAGGAGCACCTTATAGATTGGTATTAGATATGTGACTATTATTGGACTTTTGGAGTTGATCTGGACTGTGTTCTTGTCTATAAATCATTTTCTTACACACACACGAGTTTCTATGGATTTGTTTCTCTAGTCTACCCAGACTAACACAAGTGACATTTCTTTCTACCTTTTGAGAAAAGTCTTAGTAAAATATTTCATTTGATTATAGTGATCTAGTGATATAGTCAAAATGTAGATTAAAAGGTAAACTCAAAAATAAACCCACTGCCAGCAAGTCAATTTTGTCTCACAGCGATCCTATATGAAAGGGAAAAACTACTCTTGTGGAATTTGGAGGCTACTTACCAGAGTAGACATTCTAGTTTTTCCTGTGGAGTGGCTGGTGGTTTCTAACAGCAGATTTTGTGGTTTTCAGTCCAGTGCCCATGATGCCATGACAACCCCAATACTATAAAGACAATGATGCCAAATGCCTAGGGTGGGATCCAAATTGATCAGATAACCTGTATTTTGGAAATACATGTAAATTTTAGATGTAGGATAAAAAAAATTAGATGTAGATGTATAATACGCATGTTATTTCTTGAGGGGTGATCCAAATATAGTTTTGATATTTGAAGTATTTCTCAAGAGATATGAATGTGTGTTGAGGGTGAAAAGTGTGGAGCACAAAAACTTTAAAAACACAATGTAGCGCTTCTTACTCCCACCAGGGCAGTGATGCCAAAAACAAAACAAAACAAAAACACAACATAGTCATTAGCTCAAGAAGAAATATGTGCAAGAAATATTCAATACGAATGCCATCGAGGACAATAGACTACATAATCTTTAAACTTTTAATCAAAATCGTCATTAATGCTTATAACCCAAGCTAGATCTTTGAATTTTCTCCAGAATTCCATAATTACTTAGGAAATATGGTGATTTTTGGTAATTCCACATAAATTCTCTAATTACTACAATGGTGTTGAATGCTAGGTAAAACCAAGACATGGTGTTCATTATGATGGAGAGAAGAAAATAATTAAATTCATTTACATAGCACGCAGGGATTTGATTAATAAATCCTTTTGTGAGGGTCCTGTGGGCTTGGTATAACATACTATTCCTTCCTATCAGGCTTGTGTGTATCCCAACAGCAGTAATATATCAAATATTTTGTAGATGAAGTTGCCCATTTTAATTATTTTGCTCTCAATTTTCAGTAAGAGGAAATTAGTGATAGAAGGTTTTCATGCTCAAGAAATGGATGGATTTCTTATATGTGGGAATTTTCAGCTTTCCCTAGAACTAGCAAAATTCATTTTGATTTAGATGCAACTCTGGGACGATTTGGCAAAAATAATTTTTAAAAATGAGAGTCTCATATAACTATTGGATTTCAATGTAATTAATCTTAAGATATTGAATGAGCCTGGAATTTTTCAGATCCTTAAGAATTTCAAAGTTTACCAAGAACTGATGAATCACCAATAGAAATGTTTCACAAAATTGATGCAGTACTTCAAGCTTGCACTGATTATTGCCAAAAATGTAGCAGATAGCACCCAAGCCAACCAATAACAGGAGGTCTATATTTGTGACCTTCCAAAAGAAACAAGATCTGGATAATTTCTGATCAATGTCATGAACATCACCAGGAAGTAAAAATGCAACGAAGGTTATTTTTAAAAGCGTTGCCATACTCCATTGACAAAGAACTACCAGAAATGTAGGCTTGACTCAAATACATTTGTGAAATAGGGATATCATTGCTGGTGTCACATAGGTCTTTCCCGAAAGCAGAGAACACTAGAAAAAAATTTGTGTGTTTTATTGACTATACATTAGCCTTTAGTTGTGAGGACAATAACAAATTATGGATAATACTGCCAAGAATGAAGATTCCAAAACACTTTCTACCCTCATATGAAACTTGTACATAGGCAAAGAAGCAGCCCTTGGGACAGAACAAAGGAATACTACATATTTTACAATCAGGAAATACTACGTATTTTACAATACTACATATTTTACACCAGGTTTGCATGATTTTAGCATATTTCCTCAACAAATATGCTGAGCAAGTAATATGAAAAGGTCCACTTTATGAGTAAAAACAGAGTACCAGAAGAAAAGAAAGACGAGTGAACAGACTCCTGTTTGCACACGATGCAATCTTGCTTGCTGAAAATGAGAAAGATTTGAAGGTGATGAAGAAAAAAGAGGGTATTAAGTATGGATTACAGCTCAATGGAAAAGAAAGAAAACAGATACACTACACAGATTTGGGATAAACAGAAAATATTGAAAATGTCAAGGGTGGAATCAGCAGTGAAGAAATCAAATGACATGTTGCATTAGGAAAATCAGCTACACATAGACTTATTTAAAGTTTTGAAGGGCGATATGTCACTTTTGAGTGCTTTGACACAAGCCACGGTATTTCTAATTCTCTCATACGTATGTGAAAGCAAGACAATGAAGAAGGAAAACGAAAGAAGAATCCATGTACTTGAAGTATGGTGTTAGTGGAGTTATTAAAAGTACCAGGGATTGTCTGCCAGAAGAACAGATAAATCTCCTTTTCAAGAAGAAGACTCAAATGCTTCTTGGACTTCAGGATGGTGGCAATTTGTCTTTTTACTTTGGGCATATTATCAGGTACTAACGGTTGCTGGAAAAGGACACATTTTCAGGAGAGATCAATTCCTGTAGAGTATGTCATGCTTGGAAAGGGAGACGGGCAGCGACAAAGAGGAAAGTCTGACAAGCTAGAGTGGCAGAGTGGCTACATCAATGGGCTCAAACATCCAAACAGTTGTGAGGATGACACAATACCTGGTAGACTCTTTCAAACATAGGATTTCTATAAGTTAAGACTGACTTGACGGCTCTGAACAGCAGCACATATAAGTATATATTAAAAACCACAGCATATAAGTATATATTAAAAACAAAACAAACTGGCTGAGCCCAAGTGGCCGTTGAGGGCGGGACTGCGGCCTGCGGGCTAGGAGGTTCAAATCCAGCAGTGGCTCTCAGGAGCAGTGCTGGGTAGCTCCCACCACCATCACAGGGCAGTGATGCTTCCCCCTCCACACCCGCCAAAAAACAAAACAAAACAAAAATTAACAATCCCTACCATCAAGTTATTTCCAATGACTTGCAGTCCTATAGAAGAGAATAGGATCTCCTTTAGGTTTTCAATCACATAATTTTTAAATCATGTGGGAACACTTGAGAGAACTTCAGAAAATTATGGAAAATTTCTATTATCTTTTAATTCCTTTCTCCATGGACTTGTTAAGCTTCTTCATGTGTGTGTATATGTGTGGATAACTCCCATGTATGAGATGCGATTGAATTATATTTTATTGTGACATAAACTGATATTTTTCAGATTAAACCGAAGGCAATGCTTGTGGTACTGGGCAATTCAGGGCTGGTCTTTTTCTTTCTTTTTGCCTGTACATTGTCAAGATTCATCAGATCAGCAAAGAATTGAGATCTGATCAAATTGTTATTTAGAAAGTGAAATAATGGAAAGTCATACACTTTTGGTGTGTAAATTGATTCAGTCCTTTTGTACAAGGAATTTCTGAGCAACTTTCTATTTTTTTTCTTTTTTGATTGTTTGTTTGTTTTGTTTTGGGCATCACTGCTCTCCGGTTGTGGGAGTAGGACGCCCAGCCCCACCACTGGAATTGAACCTCCGTCCTAGTGGGCCGCAGTCCTGAGCACAACCACTACGCCACTGGGGCTCAGCGCGCCTCTTTCTATTTTATAGCCAAGTGTTTTCGTATTTAGGTTAATTCTTAGTAAAGTTCCCCATCTACATCCAAGGAAACAGCCGTTCTTACTGTTACACTGTTGGTTATTCACTAGTTAAAATTAATGTATCATAACTATATATTTAACCCCCCAATCTCATAAAGTTAGTAGGATACAGAAAATAAAGAATGATCCATGTGACCCATGTAATGCAATATTATTTACACCGAATTTTGAAAACTTTGAGTAGGAATTGACTCAATGGCAGCGAGTAAAGTAATTAAATATTACTGTTTTGTTAACAAATGAACATACATAAATACATAAATAAAATAATTAATTACATAAATAAAATAATTACGTTAAAGAAGCGATTTGACGGATATTTAATGCTTTAAATAATTTCTGGAGTTGTTTTGGGGGAAAAAGAGAAATTGGTGGAATTTTGCAGAGCCCGACAAGATGATTCATAATATGCGTTTTTTTTGTTTTTATTGCTTAATTTTGCATATTAGAATTAATTTATATTCTAATAATTTTAATGATACTCTTTGACACTCTTTTTGAACACACGTTTCTGCATTTTCATTTATTTTTTGAGTTATTGTTGAGGATATAATAAGGAAATATTAGAGGTTTTTTCCCAAATTATTCTATTGGGAGTTATTACAGATATTGCATAATTCCATTATTGAAGCATATCAATCACTCTTGCTCAGCATCTACCAAATTAGGTTTCCAGACATTCTTTCCCTTCCTGAACTCCTTGGCATAAGCTCCCTTTTACTCTCCATCCCTAACGTACCCCCAGAAGCACTTATTCTGCTTGCTGCCCCCAGGGGTTCATCGATCCGGGGTCTTTATCTACTGAAAAGTAGAAACCATATAACAAACCCCCAAGAGGGTGACCCCAAATGACCTACACATAATGAGATAAACACCAATAGAAACAAACAGTAGAACAAGAAATTTCAGAAAAGGTTGATAACCAGGTCAGACAAATGTGGATCGGAGGGGAGAAATCAACCGTCAAGGTTTTAATCATTCAAGTCTGGCAATTTGACAGTTTTTTACATGTACCATGTAGTGATAGTGATCACATTCTTTGAATTGTGCAACCATTTTTCACACTCCTTTTCTGAGTTGTTCCTTCTCCATAATCAACAACACATACCGAAAAAAGTTACTATCTAGACACTTAAGTTGTTGTTCTCACTATGATCTCATAGAAATAGTTCCCGAAAGAGCACAATGATCAAGGTAGACCTCTAAAAGAGAAAACAACAGTTAGCTCATTCAGTTTTAATACTTCAGAGGATATTGATAGACAAAACTTTAAGGGTTATTTCAGGGTAATAATTTTAAGGGTTCATTCATCCACCCTCCATGGTTCCAGAACGTAAGAATTCAATGGGAGTTTGAAATTCTGTTCTATACTTTACCTCATTAGTTATTCTATTTTTAGATCGTTATTCTATTATGGCATATTTGACTTAAATGTTCAGTGATACTAACTGATCACTATCCAGTTTACCTGCTCTCATAGCAAAGAAATTGCATAGTTTTTCATATAGGCAACTACTCACACACTCTCTAGCCTCCTCCTGAAACTGATTCACCTTCTTTCTCTGGTTTCCAGGTGAATAAAGGCCAAATGCTGTGCCTTGAGGTTTTAAGATCTTATACATTATGCAACATTCTGGTGGAAAAAATATTCTTTCCTGTTTATTAAATGGTTGCATCAGTCAAACCATGACTCTATACTTCCAAATCAAGAACCAAATCATATGAATCATTCTTGTTTGTACATAAACAACCTGAAGATGTACTTTTTTTCCATCCTCTTGCACTTTCTTTAAATACATGTGTAACACAAGATTTTCCAGTGCAATATTTTTAAGTATACAACTTATTGACAGTAATTGTAATAATTATCTATGCAACTATTTTTCAAAATCTATGTCTATTCCATCAAGTTAACCCCTCATAACCATTACTAATGTTTGAGCTGTTTGCCTTTTTCTTTCTTTTGTTCCTTTTTAAATAGAAATGAGACCATAAAATGTTTGCTCTTTTATGATTGAATTAATTCTCACAGCATAATATCTTCAACTTCCACGAATTCATCACACTTTCATTTAAATTAGCAACTGAAGAATATCCCATTGCACATATACACCGCGCTTCATTTTTGCAGTCATTGGCTGATGCCATTTAGTTTGTTTCCAACCTTTGACTATTGTGATTGTGCTACAATTACAGAGTTGTACAGGTTTCTTTTTGAGTATTTGCTTTCAAAATTTTGAATATATATTTATTAGTGAAATTGCTAGTACCATTTTAGTTTTCTGAGGACTTACTGCTTTGACTTATTTTAGTATATAGAGGAAATGGGGTGAAGATTGTTAGTATGGGAATATTATTTTATTAAGGTAAACAATTCTACACACTTAAAAGAGTTGACAAAGACATATTAGAAATTGATTTTTACATTAACAAAATGTGATAGGTAGAAGGTACAATTTAAAACAAAATTCCAAAAGTAGATGCAAGAAACTGATTAGAGAGTCCTTATGAAAAAAATTCCTGGCATTTGACTGTCTGGCAACAGATGGGTGTGCGTAAATCCCAAATGTTCTCTTAGCTGACAATTGTCATGACAAAGTAGCCAATGAACTTAATGTAAGAAGCATCAATGAAAGTACTCAACAGTTGCATTTTAAACCAGTATCTGACCCACAAGTTAGTCTTTAAAAGAGACTTTTAGTAGCACATAAAAGAAGCTTCCTAATGACATAATAACAAGAATATGTCATTGTTATGAAGTAAATGCTAATTTACAGTAATCTCATAGAACAAGATAGAACTTTTGGGGGTAAGTTTTTAAGACATCAACCTTGTAAAGAAGTAGAGCACTGCAACTTCCTCCCCAGGAGCTGCTGATCTTTTCACTGACCTATCAAAATAACAAATCCTAGTACAATGATCACTACTCAATGATATTTAATAAGTACATATTTGTCAGCATACCTTATTTTGTATGCTCCTATTCTATAAGCTTTATATAAATAATTTTCTTTGAGTTAGACATACTTTCAAAGTCAGATAGGCTTCATTTTGTAAATAGAATAATCATTTTATTATACTTTACAATTGTTCAAATAAGTTATTTAATGTTATTAAAATCAGCACTATCAATATTATGTAATTGATTTGTAGATAAGGTGCACATCTAAAATTGCTTGTAACTGAACCTGATAATTATTTTCCTATTTGGGTAGAAATAGAGACGCTGACATTAACCCCTGTCTCCAGAGATTACTTGACAAAGTGTTCCTATTCAAGTAGGAAGAAAAAGTGTGGTCTAGTCTAACATCACCCTTAAAAAAATTTAGCATTTATTAAAGATTCAGTTCCATAGTAGGGAGAAAGATAATATAAGTATCCAAATAGAAGATTGTGGGGAGGTAGGAGAAAAAGGCTAAGAAAAATCGATAGGAATAACTCAAAAGGCAATAAATCTCTCTTAAGAAATACTGTCATGGTTTCTGAGCTTGCAACTATAAACTACATTAAACTTTTTAACTGATGAGTTATAAGTTCCTTGAACTTTCATAGCTAAAGAAAATTAAGAATGTTTTCTTTTGTGATTAACTGGTGGAGTGGAAGTTTTTTTCTAAATAATTTATTGATGCTTTGTGTAATTACTGTGATATTATATCCGCTGTAGATAAACATGAAACTATATAATTGGTTTTTAGTTTCTGTGAGTAGGAATTGTGCCCCATTGGGTCATTATCCCTTAAAATTTCATGATTCAGTAACAATTGATATTTCCACAGCCCTTATATGGAGATCATGGATATACAATTGGACAGTTGGAGCTTAAAGAAAAACCTGTTTGAACCAGAAAATCATTACATTTAAAAAAAGATGTCAACACAAGGTGGTTACAGGAAAGGACATCATGTGTAATAATGTGTCACTTAATATCCTTTGCAATAGGATTTGTACATTACATAAACACCATATTGTAGTCTAGGTCTGCTTTTCCTTTCGTTGAACAAACTTTGTTCCTTGACAATGATTACCAATGGGCTGGGAAACATTCACTTTTGTATTTGTTCCTCAACCTACATCACTAGCTATTTCTTCACCTCTGATACAGAACTCTCTCATGTTTTCATTAACCTTGGATCTTTTCAGTAGACCCGATTCTTAAACAACTTGGATTTATTCTTTGTTTTGAGGATCTTCAACACCACTGCAAAATATTTAAATTGAAAACAGGTGCACTCCCTTATTTTTCACCTTTGGGTTGTTCGATAATCTTTGTTTCACTTCCAAATTGACAGTTTCACTTTTTTTTTTTTTTCTGTTACAATAAAAGTTATTCTTATGCTCTACTTGGGAGCCACAATGTATTTCACAGAAATATTTTGAAAGGTAAATTAAACAAAAAGGAAATGCCACAATATTCAAGAGACATATGATACATGATATTGCATACTGCCACCAGCATACTCTGTAGTACAGGAAACATTTTAGCTATATTAAGTATAATTTTAAACTCCAAACCCACTGTCACTGAGTTGATTCTGACTCTTATCTACCCTATTTAGGTATATAGCTAAGATTTTTTGAGATTAAAATCTTAGGAAGATATTTTCTTTTTCCTGCAGAACTTTGAACTGCTCTTCTTCTGATTAGTACACCAATATCTAGCCCACAATGCCACCAGGGATCCTACAGTACAGGACAGAAGACACAACATCTGATAATATAAGCATTCATCATAACTATTAAGACACATTCATTATAGAATACAAACACACACATATAATATGAGAGACATGAAATATAAGTGGGAAGGAGTTTTATTCAAATATAAGAAGTCATATTTCCCCAGTTGGGAAACTCCTAAATAAATGGGACCACAAAATATATATGTCACTGAATATTGCTAGAACATCTCAGAAGTCACATGGCACATGACTGAATAATCAAAATGGAACTCAAAAAATAGAACAAAAATTATATTTGGAAAGTCTGAAAACGTAGTTCTTTTGGTCACTATGTCAAAACAGAGACAGTCATTTTCCTTTATATTATTTTTGGTTGATTTTTATTCCAGCCAAAGACTGAGAATGAGAGTACAATTTCTACTCAAAACAACTGCAGAATTTGCATCTAAATCAAAATCTAAAACAGTTAGGAGAGTGTACTGTCCCTCATGTTATTGCAATGCAAATTTTTTTCAGCAGATTGAACTCCCTTTTTTTTTTAGCACCATTGATTCTTGCTCATATGCTGCCACCAGAAATGCTAGAATGAGGACCAGTTCTTTGGGTTCAGTTCTCATATGTGATTTCAGGTTGAAACTTAAGAGCACTGATGCAAGTCCATGAAAGCCATAATATGCCCATGAGTCTATCCCTCTGAATTTTGAGAACATCTCAAAAATATATTTGAGGCCTGAACACTACCAGAAGACGTGATGAGCTATTGGATGATATGATAAATAGCATTCATGAAGAAAGCAAAAGGTCATTGAAAAGACAGGAAAGAAATCAAAGCAGTTGTCAGAATAGACTCTGAAATTGCTCTTAATCATAAAGTAGCTAAAGGAAACATTTCGGTCAAACATTTGTGTACAAAATTTCAAAGGGCAGTTAAAGAAGGCAAAGTAAAATATTATAGTGGATTATGCAGAGACAAAGTTAGGAAACTAAAAGGAAGGACACTGTCAGCATAGCTTATGCTGAATAACTGAAGGGAAAAACCATGCCTTCATTTGCAGTATTGAAAGTCTATGAGTAAAATATTGAATAATGCAGTAAGCATCAAAAGAGGATAGACAGAATATTCAGTCATTGTTCCCCCACAGTGAAAAGGATAGAATGGGTGATAACGGTAGATGGAAAAATACAGTGCAGCTTATTTTGACTTTTACAAATATTGAAAAATTCTACGTGCAAAATATTTAATGTTCCAAGAAGCATTAAAAGAAAATGGAGAGAATATACAGAATCATTTTACCAAAAGAATTAGTTAATCTTCAAGCCATTTGGGGAGGTAGTACATGAGCAAGCAGGAAGGGTAATGAAGTGAAAAGCCCAGGCTGCATGAAAGTATGAGCCAAAACAAGGCTCCAGGAATTACTGGAAAGAGAATTGAAAAATGTCAGCAAGTTGACAAAGTACTTGAAGTACTCACTCCTGTATAAGGAGAAATTTGGAAGAGAGTTACTAGGTCGAATGACTGTAGGAGAGCCATATCTAGACCATTCCAAAGGAAGGTAGCTCCAAAATTATAATACAATATCAATAATCTCACATGCAAGTAAAATTTTCCTGAAGACCATCCAGGAACAATTATAGTAGTATATTCATAGAGAACTACCAGAGGTGTAGGCCAGATTCAGAAGGAGATTCAGAAGGGGAACAAAAGATATTGCTTATTTGAGAATACTAGAACGATATGTACTTGTGTTTTATTTTTGATGCTAAAGGATTTGAATGTGTGGACCATAACAAACTATGGATCCCTTGAGAAGGATAAGAATTCCAGAATATTTCATTGTTCTCAGGAGAAACCTATGTGTGGATCAAAAAGGCAGTTGTACAAACAAAACAGGGAATGTTACATGGTTTCAAATTCTGACTGTTGGATATCAGACTTGCATCTCTTCATCAGACTTAGTCTGTATCTCAGCAACTAATTAGAGAAGATGGTCTCTCTGAAGAAGAATTAAATATCAGGATTGAAGTAAAATTTGTTAGCAATCTCTGATATGCAGATGACACAACCTTGGCTGCTGAAAGAGAGGAAGCCTTGAAACAAATGCTGAAGAAGATCCAAGACCATGGCCCTCAGTTTGGATTACAGCTCAATGTAAAGAAGATGAACAACTTCACAAGTGGACCAATAGAGAGCACCATGATAAAGACAAAAGAGAACTTGTCAATGATCTCATCCTGCCTGGATCTACAATCAATTCTCCTGGATGCAGCTGCCAAGAGATTAAAAGACAAGTTGCTTTAGCTCCATTGCACAAGATCTCTTTAGAGTATTGAAAAGTAAGGATATTGCTTTGAGGAGTTGGTGCACCTGACCCAAGTCATGGAATTTCCCACTGTCCTATATGCATGTAAAAGTTGAACATGAACAAAGAGAAGACTGAAGAGGTGAAGAATTTAAATGGTGTTGCTGGTGAAGAATATTGGAAGTGGCATGTATTGTCAAAAGAACAAACAAATATATGTTGGAAGAAATACAGAAGGAAGGCTCTTTAGAGGTAAGGATGCAAGCTTCATCTTACTTGCTTTGAATATGTTTGTCAGAGAGACCAGTCTCTGGAAATGGACATCATGCCTAAAAGAGAAAATTTTCAACATGATGGCTTCATTGATGGTTTCAAACATAAAAATAGTGAGGGTGGAATGCAGTGTTTCTCTTTGTTGTACCTAGAACTGCTACGAATCATAAACTGTCCAATAACACCTACCGGCAACAGTAGCATAATGTGTTCAAAGCTGATACAGAAAAGCGGGACTCCCGAGTAATGCTTACATTGCATTGGGAATCCTATAGAGCATAGTCTTACTCTGAACATAAAGAATGGCGAGGAATGCGAAGAGACTGTAGTAACTGTTTTGCTGGTGTTTTACATAGAGAAATAATGTCCTGACAGATGCTACCATGTGATTTTGCCATACATTGATAGTGAAATGGTGGTCTGTAATCACTAGATCCTCGGAAGTTGCACAATACGCTTTTTCTTTTGCCGCAGCACATCAAATACTCTTTGATTCTTGAGTTCTAGAAGACCTAGATTCTTGGCCAGCTGTAACAGTAACTTGCATTGAGACTTTACTTAAGAAACCTGTATTAGTTTTAACAAGAACAACTGCAATACCCACAATTAAGAAGATGGAGTTAGTGGTATTTAATTTCATTCAGATTTAAACTTTAAAGAACACTGCTATATAAGAAGAAGGACATTGTTCACATTTCATTTGATAGAATTATGTTTCTCTAAGCTAGTGAAAATCCTGAGAAGTCTGGTATTCCTTTTCACTGAAAGAAAGCCAGTGGGAGCACAGCTTTTTGAGCGGTGTCAACAGACTTTTGAGAAGACTTTTAGTCTGTGAAACATTGATGGACATAAAATATTATATATTTGTAAAGACAGATTTTTGTTTGGATGTTCTAGGTTAAAGTTCCAGGTTATTGAACAAGTATTGCTTTCTCCAAATCCCAAATTTAGAATAATTCTTATACTGTAAGAATTGGTTTTAAGGATCTATTAATGTGATATATGTCAAAATGCTTTGCTAAAGATATTTTATATATCTTAAATTTTATCATCATTTAAAAAGAAAAACCTTTATGTAGAAACCATAAATTTCACATTTGAACTAAAAATATTCTTAACACTGGATCTAGACCGTTTGTTTACTGATGTGAAATTTGGTACTAATCATTTTATTTACAGACTTGCTCCAAATCACCTGGTAGAATTTGATTGGAATGCACATTTTCTGCCTCCAGCTTATGTCCTACTATGCAATTTCATACACTGATTTGTAAAAATTTCATATAAGTTCAGACATTTCTTATACTAATTTATGTTTATAATCATTTACATATATATTGTTTTTCCTTTACTTCCTTTCTGTGATGATTACATTTTTGTCTTTGAATATGCTTAAAGAGAGTGAAGTTCAGGACTCTAACCAAAACATAATTTATATAGGCAAGTTAACAATTGTGTCATTTTCAAATTTCTAAATGCATCATCTCTCTGTATTTTGGACTATTTCCATTTTAATGATTTCATCAATGGCCAGGATTTGGGAAAACAGAGAAATGATATCAGGTATAGTTTTCCTTGGATTCCATGCAAGTTTGTAAAGTACATTATATTTTAACTAAATTGGAAATTAATTGTTGCTACTCTATTATCCAGTCATTCGATTGTAAGCACTTCATCTTGTATTCAGATATTTTGAGAAATCAAAAAGATATGAATCAAGTACAAGATCCATTCCCCTCCCCCTATCCAGCTTACCTCTTTGGTCCCTGTGGTGTTTGTGTTAACATAATAAAATGGATGATGTGCTCACTTTGGGAGCGCAAATAGTAAAACAAAAGGGATGGGACTGAAAGGGCATCTCTAAGTGAGACGCAAGGATGAAAAGTCCATTTTTCTGGTTATATTTGTTTCTTTGTATTTAGGATTAATCCAAGGTTTTCATGATAAGACAGTATGATGCATAGAACTCCTCAATTACTGGTCTCTCCACTGTCTCTTGTCCGTATAATAGACAATTTTATCACTGAATTTGTCTCTAGTTTGGTTCCTTGCTGTTAATCACAAATATTCATTCATGTAGTAGTACCAAAGGCTCATTTAATTTGGCTGTTAAAATTCAAACTTAATACAGGGAAACTGAAAATTCAGTTCAGGTTGCTCCAATATTAAATACTTGGTAACAAACAACTTGTAAGAGCCATAGATCTGAAATGCTTAATGCAGAATAATGTAAATAGGAGATTAAGGAGTAATTTTTTCATATTTAACTAACCAAATAGAGGTCCAGTATATGGAAGCTTATTCTAGTTAAAGAAATAAACTCACTTCTCAAAAGTGATAGATACCTCATAGATATTCTTGAAAAATATTGAATTAGCTTTCCATTTAGTTAACTGTAGGCATGGGATTCCTTTATAACTGCATATCTATGTGAACAAGATATGTCTGATAACTTTTCCTATTATTTTAATCATCTCCATGTATTTAAAAAAATAACTCTTTGTTCCTCCAATGTGACAACATAGGTGAGATGTTTAATCTATTAATACTTCGATAGCAATGCTAGTATGAAAGTGTACCATTTTCCTATTTTTTCCTCTTTGTTCAAATGAGTCTATGTCCTTTGTTTATCAATTTCTGAGGATTAACTAAAATTTTTAAAGTTTTGCTTTTGAGCTAGATGGCTGCTTGTTTATCTCCAAACCTTTAAAATCTCAGATGCCGTATCTTTTGATTGCCAGGCACTATCCAGCTTTCTGCACCGCATTTGCTTATGCACCCATTTTGTCTTCAGTGATCATGCCAGGAAGGTGGACAACACAGAATGCTGGATTTTTAGAACAAAGTGTTCTTGTGCTAAGGGAATACTTGGGTTGAGGCCCAATGTCCATCTGCAAACTTAATTCATATATATACATACATATATATAATTTCTATTCCCCTCTAGTGTATATTTGCATATGTACATGACTATATTTAGGCCTCTATAAATGTCCTTTGTCTCCTGGTTATTTCCTCTAATTCCTTTTCACTTCCATCTGGCCCGACTATCATGTCCAGCCTTCATTTGGGTTTAGTAATTCCTCACTGCTACATTGCCCTTGATTGAGCCCCACTAGACATCCTACGACCTTCCTTCCATTAGCAACAATACCCACATGGAAGGAGCACAGCAGACTGTGTGATTAGGAGGTTTAGATGGGACTAGGTATCAAGCATCTAAGACCCATAATAAAACCATACTCAATGAGAATGAGGGGTGGCATAAAGTGGAAACCCAATGCCCATCTGTAGATAATTGGACATGCTCTCACAGAGGGGGTCACAGGATGAGTAAGTTGGGGTGCAATATAACACCAATGAAACTCACAACTTTCCTCTACCTCTTTGGTGCTTCCTTCCCTCCACTATCATGACCTCAATTCTATCTTACAAATCAGATTAGACCAGAGCATGCACGCTGCTACAGATAAAAGCAAGGGAATCCAGAATAGATAAGCCCCTCAGGACCAACTAGGAGAGCAGAGATACCAGAAGGATTAGGGGAGGGTGGGGGCAGAAAGGGGGTATTGGTCACAAAGATCAACCTAGAATCCTCCCAGGGGGACGAATAATGGAAAAGTGGGTGATTGGCAATGGAGGACGGTGTAGAGATGGAAAAAAAAAAAGGCCTATAACTTATCAAGGTTTTTGAGGGAGCATGGGTGGGGGAGGAAGGGTGGAGAAATGGTATTAGGAGCTCAAATGGGAAGAGAATTCTTTAAAGAATGAGAGGGGAAGATGTGTAGATGTGCTTGATACATTGGGGGAATTGTATGGATTGTGATGAGATGTAAGAACCCCTAATAAAAGTGGTTGTTTTTTTATTTTAAAGTATTTAATAGACTTTTCTATCAGATTTTTGGCTATACTATTTGCATTTTTTTAAATTTAAGGATAACATTTTCTCTCCAAGGCTACCTGAAATTGATTTCATACCACTTTGCAATTAATGTGATCCCTGAAGGTAGAATATTTTGCAAACTGTCTCCATAAAGAGAAACCCCCAAAATCCCTTCTGCTCATGGACCAGGGATGTGACCAGTCTTGAAACACGCAGAATGCATTGGAAAGTGAATTGTTGCAGATGACGTTAGTTTAAAATTTAGCACCCTACCCTTTCTTTTGATCCATTTAAATTTGTTCTAGCAGTTTTAATATGTTCCTCCTTTCTTGCTCGCTTCTTTTTTATTAAGGCTTCCTTTGTTTTATTTTGATACTCTTCTTCATTTTGCTTGTTTGCTTATGTTTTAATGTTTTTCTGCATATGAAATAAAGGATATGTAAGGCAGTAGAGACAATATCTGGATTAATGATCCCTTGGGGCTATAGGAGAGAGGTTGAAGGGAAATGGGAAACTAATAATGATTAAAAAAATAATGAAGAAAATGTTTCCAAAGTGACTGTGGTGATGATTGTACAACATGTCTTGATGTGATTGAGCTATTGAAGTTAATAATAAGTAGTTTGTATGCAAATAAATCTATTATGGGAAAATCGTTATGGGACACTCTATGGGACAGTTTTACTCTGTCACAGGGAGTCCTTATGAGGTAAAATGGATCTATGGCACTAAAAATAATATTACATATAATACAGTTGCTTGACAAACCAATCCAAACACACCGTTATTGAGTCTGTTCTGACTCATGGCAGCACTAGAACTACCCCCGTGAGTTTCCAAGCTTCTACCTCTTTACAGGAGTAAAAAGTCTCTCTTTTCTTCTACAGAGAATTGGTGCTGATCTTACACTTAGCAGGCAAGGCATAATCTCCACACCATCACATCACCTGTATTACTCTGGGTAGACTAGAGAGACAAATTCATAAACATACATCTGTATATTAGGGAGAGGAACGGGACATTAAGCATCCCAACCCAGTCCAGTCCAGGTCCACAATTCTGAAATTACCCCTTGCTCCTGGAGAGCTGCTGCTGGATTTGAACCACCAAGTCAGTGACCCGTAGTCCCACACTCAAACACTACACCACCGAGACTCAGCCCTATCACTATTCTTGATTATAATACTACGAATGACATTTCAGGGTCAGGGGTAGATATACGATTCATTTTTTGGGGGGAGGGGCTTCACTGACCTCAGGTAGTGGGAGTAGGAGGCCCAGCCTTTGCTCCGTGGAGCTGGAATTGAACCTCCATCCCAGAGGGCCGCACAACCACTACGCCACCGGGGTTCAGCCCACGATTCATTTTAAAGTTACCTTAAGTTGGTGTTAGTATTTAAAATCAACAACTTGCTAGACATACTGACCTACACATGATATGTGTATCTTTTTTAGATTGGCTATGAGGGGTCTTCAAAACATTTATGGGAAATATTTAGCATGAAAAATATATCTTTTTCTAAAAATGCTAAGCCACAATAGACTCATACTAACTTCTTTAAACATGAGGGAGTGTCATCTAGTGTCAGACGCCAAAAAGATAGGGCATCAGTTTAAAATGAATCCCAATCACAGCAAGTGAATTCTGCTAAAATTGAAGAAAGAACATGTATCACATTTATCTTGAAGTTCAGGTAGAAGAATGGTCAAATCCTTCCTTGATGCTTTATGAGAACTTTGTGGGACTATCCTTAATGAATTGAACAGTTTATAAATCCAGAACTTATTTTAAGAAGGGAGGAGAAAATCAGATTGATGAAACCCACAGTAGTGAATCATCCACAAAATCAATCTATCTTCTGCTCTAATTGAAGGGTATAAAAGCAGAAAAAAAATACCCAGGACATATCAACTGATTCTGAGTACACCGTTTTATTCAAAAAACTAAAGTTACGCTAACTTTCTACTTGATGGGCCCCAAAAGGGTTGTGCCCAAATCAGCTACATTTGAGTCGAACTTCTGGTGGAAATTTTGGACAAACATGATAAGATCCATAACTATCCATTGAACTGTAAGAGATGAAGCATGTCTTTACTAGTAAAATTATTAAGACAAGCACCGTTCATAGAGTGGCTGCCAAGAGATGAAAGTAGTCTATCCATAACAAAAGTAGAACAATGAAAAGCCAACATCAAAGCAACATTATTTTGTTTTGCTTTTTTTGGGGGGGTTTCTGGGAGAGGCATCACTGCCCTCTGGTGGAAGTAGGAGTCCCAGTCTTTGCTCATGGAGAGTTTCTGCTAAATTTGAATCGCCAACCCAGTGGGTCGCAGTCCTGCTCTTAACCACTACGCCATAGGGGCTCAGCCTGCAACATTTTTTTTTAATAGCAGGAGCATATTCAAGGCATTTTGATTATTCACTTTATGGAGTGTCAAAGCATGATGCCATTTGCTGATTATGAGAATGTTTTGAGATGGTTAGCCAAATTTCTAACTGAAAAACATCCAGGAAAGCTTCACCAGAGAGTTCTTCTCCACAACTGTGCTCCTCCCAGCAAGTAAGGAAAAAATTTTCAAGAGTTTTAATGGTAAATCATTAGTGATCTACCTTCCCTTCTTGATTTGCCTCTTTTTTTACTTTGCTGTTGTTGTTGCTCTTTTCCAACCTTCCTAATGCAGCAGTGGTTCTCAACCTTCCTAGTGCCATGACTGCTTAATGCAGTTCCTCATGTGGTGATGACCAGCCCCCAAACATAAAATTCTTTTCATTGCTACTTCATAACTCTAATTTTGCTACAGCTATTAATCTGGAACCCCTGTGAAAGGGTCATTTGCCCCCCTCCCCAAAGAGGTTGCAACCCACTGGTTTTCAACTGCTTACCTACAAGAACATGTAGTTTCTTTGAAAGAACAAATTTTTTTTGCTGGATATTAATTCATTATTTTCTCTTTTATTCTTTTAATTGGTAGTTAATACCTATACCACACCATAGTTCCATCACATCAAGTAATATTGTAAAACTGCTATCACAATCAATTTCAAAGCATTATTTTGCTTTCTGGACTCTGAAATCATCTCCCTTTTTCCCACACCACCCTCACAGGACCCACTACCTACCCACTAGGAACCTTTATTCTACTGGCTGTCCCTATAGGTTCATCAATCCTGGGTTTCATATGCCCCAAAGCAACAGCAGCAACAAAACGGTGACCCAAAAATTAACGGAATGACCTCAATGACATAACACATTTGAGACAAACCTTAATATGAACAAACATCAAACAGACAAAAAATACAGAAAATGTTGAAAACCATATCACATCCAACATGCATCAGAAGGGGGATCAACTGACACCGTTTTAACTGTTCAACCCAAGTTTATCCCTATGATCGTCTATATTCAGCACTCTCCTGCATTCTGTTTAGTAACTGCTTTCCTCCCAGCCCTCTATTACGGATAGAGGGAGAACACTGGAGGCAAATTCCCTTTGTGGTTTCCACAAATGTATCTTGAGCTCCCACTGTCACCCATTGCCTTCTTCTCGCCAGATTGTCACAAATTAAGCTCTGACATTATTCACTCCTTTGCCTTTGATTTATATGAATTAATATCCTTCAGTGACTGATAATGGTGTGCCCTTAGTTGGCTTAGTTGACATCTCACTTACATGGTTGTTTATTTGGAGACAAGCCTTTAAAGGCCTAGAGACTATTTCACGGGATTGCTGGGCATCTTCTAATTTCCTTTCCACATTTGACTGTAACAGCCATGTCTTCTGTGTTCCCTTACTGAGGGTCAAATGACATTTAAAGGTCACATATTTGTCATGAAAAGTAAAAATAACCTGCAAGTTGTATTTATTGAAAAATGAAGCTTGTATTTATATTTATCTTTTAGCTCAAATTTTCCAACTATTAAAAAAATTCATTTTCAGTAATGGCTGCATAGTAGGAACTTTTTTGTACTTTTGAGTATTTTTCAATGTCTCATTGCTCTGAACATTTTCTCCTTGTTTATTGATCGCATACCAGCTTTGAACACAATCAAGTCTGTACAAATATGATTGCATTGACTCTTTCTATCTCAAAAATATCCTTGCCTCTCTTTTATAAGGATTCAATAATTTTCCAGCCTAGAACAGCCAGATGGCTTAACAGAGGCATCTACAAAGTATTCAGTAAAGACCAATTTGATACAAAATTTTATAAAATATGAAAACAGACTGCAAATTCTCAAAATTATTCTATGAAGTGAGAGTAAGCCTGATACTAAAGAAAGTAAAAGACTTTATAAAGACAATAACTTATATACCAATTCTTGTGAATCTAGACATGAAAATTCTCAATTCCCAATAGAATATAAAAAAAAAATATTTTAAAATTCATTCACAATGTGACCAAGTGGGATTCATATTCAGAATGCAAGGAAGAATCATCTTTAGGAAAATGATCAATGTAAGCCTAAACCACATTAAAAAGACATATAATCAATTGAACACAATATATAACCCAAGAAGACAAGAATCCAACAGACAAAGTGCCCAACATGAAAAAGGCATACTCTTCAATAAAGGGGTACTGGAAAAAAATTGAATCTCTGTCAGAAGACGAATGAAACAACTGTATGCTCTCCCATGTTCTTTGCAACATAGTTCACAATAACAAGAAGAAGGAGGCAATCTAAATGTCCATCAGTAGTAGCATCGATCGAGATACTGGCATATGCACACAGTGGAATACTATATGAATATGTGATGGCAAACAAAACAAAAAATCAGCAATGCAATCATGAACACATGGTGTTATGGTTGAACCTGGAGAATCTTATGTTCCATGAAGTCCTTCAGGCACAAAAGGACAAATACTGTGTGAGTCCACTATTTTAAAAATAAACACCACTATGAAAGCACATTGCTGCTTTCAGACCATGTAACCTTCTAATCCAGTCTCCCAAGCAAAAAGGTAGAAAGCGTACCTAGCACCCATTAACCCTATATCATCCCTTCAGCATGGACATCTTAAAAAACAGCTTGACAAAGGAGATCACAGCTTACCTGGGGTCAAATTCTCAAGATGTGGGGGAAAAAGAAGAATATTCAGTCACTGTAATACAACATTCTACTGAGATCACTCCAAATCAACATACACTCAAAATATGATATGTGAACCATACTGGAAATTCAAGTCAGAATGGAGAATGAAGGAGAAGTGTCTCAGAGAGGGCTATTACTTTTCTGTTCATGGGTAAACAAGATGGAACAACCTCCCACTTGGTTTGGAAGAGCACAGTACTTATATATAGAACCCAAGAAGGTAATATGGTTGGTATTATGCACTAATTGAATGCCTTGGACTTATTTTTTATCCACATCATGGTGACCAGGTTGTGTGCTATAAACTACTTGGATTTTAGACTGTCTTTTTGAAGTGCATGCTATCCTATGTGGAACACATCAGAAGGATTCTGGTGGAATCCTAAAATAGACTGACCACTTCAGAAGAATAGTCATTGAAAACACAATTTGTAGCATATAACATTGTCAGCATATGAACATAATGAACAGAACCAGAATATTTTCAGAGATAGTACCAGAAAAGGAACCCATTAGGTCTGTAGGCACTCCAAATATGACTGAGAAAGAGTCTATTTTTCCCTAAGTGAAGTATACTATAATGATGAGAATGGAGTAAATCCTACAGGACTTTGGGGCCTTCATTTGTTGATGGTGCATTACTCAAAATGAGAGGAAACTGCTACAAATAAATTAATAATTTGAATGTGTACTGTTATAAATATGAAAATAGAAAACTGGAAGTCTCATAGTGAAATAGAACATGAAGATCTATATTCCAGGTGCTAGTGAGTGAAAATGGACTGGTAATGGCCAATCAATCAAAAATAAAACAATGGCTTATCAGGCTGGGAAAGAGACTCATGAAGAATGGTCTTGCATTCACATCATCAAAGACAACATTGAAAATTATCTTGAAATACTCTAGTGTCTGTGATAGGATAAAGTCTATCTGTATACAATGAAATACAGTCAATACAACTATTATTCATATTTATGCATCAATCACTAAAGATATTGTTACACAAATTGAATTTTACCAACGTCTTCAGTCTGAAATTGATACAACTTGCGATCAAGATGCATTGATGAGTAATGGAAATTAGAATGCAAAATGGAAACAAAACAGAAGTAACAGAAGTTGGAAAATATGAATTGGTGATAGACATAAAACTAGAAATCATATGACAGAATTTTTCAAAACCAGCAGCTTGCTCATAGCAAACACCTTTTGTCAGTAACACCAAAGGTGAATACATATGTACTTCTTATGAAATACACAGAAAAAAATTCACTACATCTATGTAAAGAGAAAAAGTAAAGGTTCAATATACGTAGCTAAAACTCTTCCATTAAAAACTTGTAGGAAAGGTCATCCATTGCTTATATGTATGCTATGGTTGAAGATGAAGAATATTAAAACAAATGCACGGAAGGAAAAATACTGTCTTAAGTATATACCACCCAAAATTTGAGAGCATTTCAAGGAGAGATTTGATGCATCAAATACTAAGAGAAGACTTCAAATGATGTGGAATCATATCAAGAACATCACTGAAGATAGAAAAATGGCATTAATAAGTGAAGAAACAAAAAAAAATAAAAGTCAACATTAGAAGAAACTCTGAAAACTTGCTATTGATCCATTACTAATGAAGGAAATTGGGGAGATATTAAAATCAAAGAACTGAACAGAAAATTCCAAAGGATCACTGGAGATAACAAACTAAAATATTATAACAAAATATGCAAAGACATAGAACACTAAAAAGGAAGAACATAGCATAATTTAACTGAAATAACTCAAGAAAAAATTCTTGAGCCTTAAGTTGCAATCTTGAAAGATTTTATGGTCAAAATATTTAATGGTTCAAAAAGTTTCAAAAGAAGACAGAAAGAATAGTGTCACTGTGCCATAGAGAACTAATATACCATATTGTTGGACCATACGATGTAAATCCCCCCCAAAGTGGGAGGTAAAATTAGGGTCTGACTTATGGTACAAAGGAGTGGTACCCAGAACATTTGTCTGTGATCCCATGCGCTCACCTACTGTCCACTGCTGTTTACATGCTGTGGATTACTGTGTGTTCAGAGAAGTCTGGAGTCTCAATGTCAGTCAAGTCACATGATGGACACAGCACATGCCTTTCCTCATTTGTTAATGAAAGTGATGATGATTCTTAACACCACTGCTGAGTTTTCACTGTTAAATATTACGGTATTTTGCTTTATTTTAATAAATACTTTATCATACTGGTCTTATTTGGCTCAGAATATTTTTCCTTGTTTTCCTGTTCTAAAAACCAGGTGTGCCTTATGGCCAGGTACTTCCTATGGTCCAAAAAATACAGTTTATTCCTCCCTTTCAGGAGGTACCAGCACATGGGCAAGAACCAATTGTGCTGAAGGAAGAAAACCAAGCAACTCTGAAGGCATTAGACAAAAACAAGCCTCCTGGAATTGTTGAAATATCCATTGAGGGCTGAGCCCCGGTGGCGTAGTGGTTGTGCGCGGTACTGCGGCCCACTGGGATGGAGGTTCAATTCCGGCTCCCAGCAGCAAAGGCTGGACCTCCTACTCCCACCACCTGAGGGCAGTGATGCCTAAAAAAATTTAAAAAATTAAAAAAAAAAGAAATAGCCATTGAAATGTTTCAACAAACTATTAAAGCACCAAAGGCACTTAATGGAAGTCTATGCCAGGAAATTTGAAATTTGTATTAGTATGGGTATACTAGAGAAACAAATTCACACACACACACACATAAGCATCAAGAAGAGATTTTTACATAAAGGATAACTGTACATTAAGAAAGCATCCCAACCCAGTCCAATCCAAGACCATAAGTCTGATATTAACCCATATGTCTGATACCAAGCTATAAAATCTTCTTTAGATTCACAAAGCACGTGGAATGAAGTCAAATGCAGGATGATCACAAGCCACTGGATAGAAAGTCTTTGGATCCCGTGACTTTGTATGCATGTCAGTACTAGCAAAGTACCGTGACTTCTCTGGCTTTAGAGGTCTGGTTGCATCGATTTGGCTTGACCAACTCACAGCATTGGGGCAGTTCCATGTGTCTTATCAGCTACAATGTCTCCCAGGGAAGTCAGCAGAGAGAGGGAGGTGTCTTTTTCCTCTAAGGAGGAAGTACCGGATTTATCAGAATTCTCAGGAGGCCATGCCCACACAGAGGTCTCATTGGCTATGATTGTTTGACAGGCTAGATTCCACCCATACACACTTAATCCTTAAAATGATATCAATAAAATCGACACATTACTTGTCCAACTGATTGAAGAGAATCATATTTGTATCCTTGTCAAAGGATAGAAATTTAACAGTGTTCAAATTGTAGAATGATAGCTTTGATGTTGCATGTAAATAAAACTTTGTTGAAGATCATTCAACAATTTCAGCAGTTCATTGTCAGGGAGCCTCTAAATGTACAATCTGATTTCATAAGAGAATGTGGGACAAAGGGTATCATTGTTAGTGTCATATGAATCTTGACTGAAAGCAAAGAATACCAGAAGGTTTGCCTCTGTTATATTGACTATGAAGAGGTATTCAACTTTGTGGATCGTAACAAACTATAGTTAGCCTTGAGCAGAATGGAAAGCTGAGAATACTTTATTGTGCTCAAGAGTAGCTTGTACATGGATCAAGTGGCAGTTCTGGGAAAGAAACCAGGGAATATTGCATAATTTAAAATCAGGATAAGTGTGGGCCAGCCATCCTCTCACTATACTTTCATGATCTTTGTTTTGCAGAGATAATAATCAGAGAAAGTGGAATATATGAAAAAGAATGTGGCATCAGGATTGGAAGAAGACTCATTAACAACATGTTCTATACAATTAACACAAATATGGTTGCTGAAAGTAAGGATAACTTGAAGCACTTACTGATTGAGATCAGTGTTGCAGCCTTCTATATGAAGTGCACCTCTGAAAAAACCCCAAATCCTTAGATCTCGACCAATTTTAACATAATTATAAAAGGGGAAATGTTTGAAATTGTCAAGGGTTTTGTCCCGCTTAGATCCACTCCCAGTGCTCATTTAAGTAGTATTCAGTATATCAAAGGTTGCACAGCGTTGTGTAGATGTATGTGTGCTGCACAAGGTCTCATTAAAGGGCTGAAAAGCATGGCTACTACAATGCATACAAAGGTATACCTGGCCTAAGTCATTATATTTACAATTACCTCATATGCATATAAGAGTTGGACATTGTATACTGGAAACTGAAGAAAATATGAGAGTATTGAGCTACTTTGTCAGAACAGGTTATTTAAAGCACTATGGACTGCTAATAGAAAATCTGTATTTGTTTTGGTAGATGTACAGCCAGGATGCTTGTAAAAGAACGGTAGACTTCATTGCATATGCACTGGACATGTTACTGGGAGGGCAATCACTGGAGAAGGATATCATGCTTGGTCCAGTGGAGTGGCAACAAAAAGCAGCAGGTCTTAAACAAGATGGATTGACACAGTGGCTGCAGCAATGGGCTCAAAATAAGAACAGCTTGAGGGTGGCAGGACAGAAAGGTTTTCCTACTGTTTTATATAGTATGCTAGTCCCGGTAGACTAGAGAAACAACTTCATAGAAACACATATGGATATAAGGGAAGGATTTATATACAAGAAGAATGGAACATTGAGAAAGCATCCCAACCCAGTCCAGTCCAAGGTCATAAGTCTGATATTAGCCCCTATGTCTGATACCAGTCTATAAGTCTCCTTCCATTTTATGAAGCATGTCCAATGGCACCAGGACAATCGCAGGCCAGTGGGTGCAGAGTCTTGTGTATCCAACTGGGGTAGACACACTCTGGCGCTGTCAGGGATCTCCCCATGGTTTTTTTGTTTGTAGGATGCAGGATGCATCAGCAGTGTCCATTTGTGGTAGAAGCATCTCAGCACTGTCAGGCGTCTCCAGGTCACTTCTCTGACCCCAGAGGTTTGACTCCATCAGGCAAGGCCATGCGGCTTCTCCTCCGGTTCCTCCATTCTCCAGGTATCAGCATACTGTCGTCTCATCTTGCCTTGTTGGTAGCCAGACTCTCAGAGGCTGACTCAAGTCTCTCTTCTCCAATTGGGAAATATCGTGAGACATTACAAAAAATTCTCAGGAAAAAGGCCTACCCACACAGAGGCCCCTAGTTTATCCCCAGATTGACAGGATAGACTCCCGATCAAGAAATTGGCACACAAGCACATGACTGCCACACATAGAGTTGCTGTGACTCATACATAATTCGATGGCTTCTAATAGCTACAACAAAGTGGATCAGGGACATATATAATCCATTGATATATGAATGGATTTTGAGCTCACAGTTGTAGCCTTATTTCAAAGAAAATTAGTTCTGGATGTGACCTGTTTGGTCTCATGAAGAGATCACTGAAGGAATAGGTGAAACAACAAATGTTGGGAAGAAATCAGATGGTGATTGGGATCAGAAAGAATAATATTTGGGGGTCTTAAAGTCTTGTCTTAAAACAAACAGTTATTAAGTGAAGTGTGTGCTATGCCCACACATAAGACCATAACATCCTTTGTGATCTAAGAATTGCAGATAGAAATAAATCTAATATCAGAGGAAAGATATGTGTGAGTGTTTAAATTCTGAGCACCCCGTGGAGACTAAGGATGAACGTAAAAGCTGAAAATCCGTTTGCAGTCTCCACACGTGAAAAAAAAACATCTGAGTTTTATCTATCGAGGAGGAATATAAACAGCTTTTTTATCAGAAAAATTGCATTGGAAAGTGAGTTAATTCAGATATAGGAATTTAAAATTGAACATTTTACACTTGCTCTCCCTTTTGAGACTCTTTGTTCTAATTTTTATTATTTTCAACTCTTTTCAATTGAGGATTTTCTCTGCTCTATTTTGTTGCCCTAGGTGGTGGTGCTTTTGTATGTTTTTCTTTATATGAAATTCAGGGCAGATACAGAATAAGACCCAGTCCCTGGACTAGTAGTTTCTTCAGGCTATGATATGAGAGGTTGGTTGAAAAGGTGGATGTATTAATAATGAGGACATAAAAGAAGGAAATGTCCTAAGATTAGTTGTGGTGGTCATTGTATACCTATTTTTAGTATTTTAAAACCTTGAATTATTGATATGTTAACTACATGTCAAAAGTGTCTTAAATTAAAAAAAACTATTTTTAAAAAATGAAGTTGGTGAATATTTCACAGTGCCACATGATTAGACCATACTGCTCTGGTACGTAGATAAGGTTTTAGTAGAGGCCCAAATCCCATTCGCTTTCTTGCTCTATTTACATATGTAAATGCATATACCAATACACCTATATCTATGTAACTATGTATCTACATATTTGTATTATCTATAAGTATACCTATGACTATTAAGTTTTGGTTTCTTCCTCTTTTTCTTTTTACTTTCCTTCCACACTATCATGATTACCCGTCATTCACCTCAAAGTAATTCCTCTCGGGCGCTTTTCAAGTGATCAAGCCACCTTCATCACTGTCCAGTTTATAACTCTTGCTTTCCCCTGCCCCTGTCATCATTGGCTCAGCACTCACCTACCCCACCTGTTCCCCTTTCTTGCCATCCACAACCATGGGTCCTGCTGCTGTATCCAAGGAGTTGCTTAGCCTGCCTATCCTCTCTAGCTGGACACCTCTTGCCCGAAAGGAGAAAGAATATTAAAATAGTTCCAGGTCTAACTGGTATCCTGTTCCCGAGTAGATCTATTATAATCCTTCAGCTTAGTCACGTTTCTTTCATGGTTCCTTACCCCGGGACCCTCTTGCCTAACAGCACATTTAATTCCAGTCTTTGTGTCCGAAAGTTCCTATTGCTCTTCCTGCAGTCAGGGATGGAGCCATCTGGTGCCCCCACCCAAATCGGTACACCTTTAGACGTTCAGTGCGATCCTTTGTGAGTAACCTCCAACCAAGTGAGGAGCTAGGGGATGCTCCCAAACTGCACAATCAGAATTCTTTGGGTACTTCAAGGCTTCACTTCTGTCACTGGTCTGTTGCACTCTTCTCTGGACTTGCCCCCATGTGTGCCCATCAGCCTGGCCCCTCTCCCTGAACTATATCTTCAGGGCTGCCCTGTGCAGTACAGTTATCAAGGGAGAAGACAGCTCTTCTCCACTTGAGGCCAAGCCTGCAATCATCTCTGGGACTGAGTTGCTCCAACAGGATTAGCCCACTGGAATGAGTTCTGCTCTCCTCTCACTTTCCTGTGGAGACATAGACAATACCCTCCCTTTGGGTGTATTATGCCCTGATCCCCCATTGCCTTCCCTTTTTGTTTGCTACCCCCAACCCGTTGTGGGCCAGAAATTAAAGTGACCAGATTTTAGCATTAATAAAGCGGGACACCATTGACAGGGCGTGAGGGGGAGGTGGTAGAAGGGGTATATTCTCTTCCTATTCTCCCGCCGTTCCCTAGCTTGTCCTGCATTCTTTCCAAAAATCGGGACTCTTTTAAAATGCTGTGGGACGAGGGAAAATTATTTAAAATCAGGGCTGTCCTGCCCAAAGTGGAACGTCTGTTCACTTTACTAAAGTTCTATGGGAGAAAGGGGGTCAGGGAAGCAGGTGAGGAGAGATGCCTTTCAGCACAGATGCGTCTTTATTTTTTTTTGTATGTTTTATTTATTTGATGATGTATTTATCACTAGGATTTCTCTGGCTTATTCCAGAGCCTCTAGTCCCAGGCCGAGGCATTGTGCATTGTGTGCTTTCTCCCATAAGCTTGTTTGCCGTTTAGACTTATCTAATGGCACTCATTTTGTGCTTGGTCTTTCATACTTGACTAACTTCACTCATATTCCCCTCCAGCTAGTCCATCAGATGAGGTATTTCAGTGTTTCCTCACGATTTTTCAGGAATAGTATATCCCTTGTGTGCATACACCAGAAGTTTTTAATCCATTCGTCTATTGATTGGAATGTAGGTTGTTTCCAATATTTTGCAATAGTGAACTGTGCAGCAATGAATATTGGAGAGCAGATGTCTGATCTTATTTGATTTCTCACTTCTTCTGGGCATATGCCCAGTAGGGTACTTTTGAGTTTTCAATCGTATTAGATATTACAAGTTGAAAAATAAGCAATCAAATTGATATTAGGGCGTGTGAACAAAGTGGAGACCCAATATCCACTTGCAAGACAAATGGAGAATTGCTCACAGAGATGATGCACAGAAGGGATGAGGAATTTGGGGAGCCATATAGCACTTACGAAACACATAGCTATCCTCTAGCCCTTTAATGTTCTCACCTTACTATTAGGCCTTCTGTTTCACTTCATTAATACTGTTATACATACAAATGTTCATCTATATAATTTGATCATTTGATTATATAATAGATCATTTGATTCTGGGATGCCAAGATGGATGACCCTTCAGAAATAGGCATGGGAAAAATAATTCCCTGAGGTTAAAGAAAGGCAAGGGGAAGGAAAGGGGAGCTGATAGAAATGATGACTGTAAAACCCCACTGAACACACACACACACACACACACACACACACACAAACGTTCCTGGGAGTAAGAGTGAGGGAAGGAAGGGATAAAGGGGGACTGGTATCAAAGAGTTCAAGAAGAAAGAAAATGTTTTGAAACAGATGGCAGTAGCAATTGTACCAGTATGCTCATTCTATTTGAATTATAGACGGCTATGACATCTACAAGAGTTCCCAGTAAAATGATGAACTAAAAAAAGTAATTGGAAGGATACAGTATAATGAAATAAATCCTATAGAATTCTTCGAAGAAAGAGGTCTGATATTTTATCTTTAATTGTCTTCTCATTTATTTATGGAAACTGAAAATTAATACAATTTTGTATCAGCTAAAATGCTTATTATCATTAAGATATCTAATATGTAATCATATAATATACAGAATTTTCTTCTCAGAGATATTGCAAGTTTGGTCCAAACCACCTCCATAAAGTGAACATCATAATTTTTTTTCATCACAAATATTTAAAATGTATATATGAACTGAGAGTATACATGTATAATGTGCAACACAGAATTCAATGTACAAGTTTTCTAGTTATTAATAAGAGTTTGAAAAGGGATGAAGTGTGCTAGTGCATAAATAGAATGAGCAAAGTAGCAGAAGTGAATACCTTATAAAAATGATCTTCATACTGTGAATATTTTGCCTTTATGAGAATGTAAAAGAGTGGTGATTGAGTGTCTATAGTCTCTGCTTTGATCTCCTTAAGTTTTAATATGAACTGCACTGCATCTGTGTGTATATAGCATATCAGCATTCTGGGAGTGTAAAAACATTCAGGGAGAGACCTGAATGTTTATAATGTTTACACCTTAGATTATAAAATAGTACTTTCTCTGGCTGATTTTTCCATTTTCATCTGGAGTTGTCCTATAAACACAGTGGAGGAACAGAGCATCTGCCATTTGGATGAACATTTTCATAAGTGTCCTTGAGTTTGCTCAGTTTTTTTAGCGAAAGAATATTTTAAACTTTGTCTACTTGAAAGAAACAAAATCTGTATATTTTCCTTATCTTTTATTTCTGATAATACACTTAATTTGTAATCAACCTCTCAGTGGTCTTTCTATTATTATAAACTATGTGACTTGCCTCAATAAAGTGAAAACAAGCTCTTGAAAAAATCAGAGCTGAAACATACTTTCCAATTAGTAAATTAATTGACATTACCCATGTCTTTTCTAAAAATCTCCCAGACTTATTGAAAGTTCAAAACAACTCAAAATATCTATCTATTAAAAATCACCTGTAAAGGTATCATTTTATCCAGACAACTTGTCATATTTATTTCACCAATAAATTAGAGCTTGAGGAAAACCTACTGCATTATTGCAACAATCCATGTAACAAGGAAAGAAAATATCTGATGGTATACCATTTGGGTATATAATTGATCTACAAATAATACATGGAAAGACCTATAATGTACTTATAAAACTCTCAAGTGTCAAGGTGACTTTTTCCCCTTAGTATTTATTGAAAGTAAAGAATGTTCATGTATAAGTTAGTCAGCTTGAGTTGCCCTGTGCAGAATAATGTGGTAGGAGTACTGGGCAGAGGCAACCAGGCTGCCAGAGGAAAGTTTGTTATTAGAACACCACAACCTGCATTCTGCCTCACAGCCATTTAATAACTGTATGCCCAAATTAGGGCACCATAAATTGTAATAAATAGAACAGAAAGTAACAACAATTAGTGCAGAGATGAAGGTGTTAAAAACATACTGGGTACTCAATTAAGATAACTCCTAATTATTCTTTAACTGGCATTTCATTAATTTTATCAGAACATTTCTTTTCTACATTATATGTATAGACATAGGTTAAATTATAGGAAATAAAAATTTTGGAAAAGAAAATGTGTACTATACCAAATAACAGTATTAAGTATAATCCAGTTCACTCAGTGGAGTTTCCACATTGGATCTCATTGATGCAGCTTCTGTAACATGCTGTGCTCCTTGAAGATCTAGGATTCAGTTTCCCAGCATCCAACGACACCTAGTCTGGGCCCCAAGGATGCACTTGGAGCCCAGTTAGGTGGAGATCCAGCTTTTTCCAGCACCATTTACTGAAGAGGGCATCTGCCGGAGAGACCAGTCACTGGAAAAAGACATCATGCTTGGTCAAGTAGAAGGCTAAAAGAGGAGGAGGTCTGTTGATTAGATGAACTGACACAGTGGTTGCAACAATGAACTCAAGCACAACAGTAAAGAGGGGCAGTCGTGGGCCGTGTTTGTATATGAGGTCACTAGGAATCTCCTAACATCATTAATACCAAGAACCACAACAGCAATAACCTCTTCCCCAATGACTTCTGAGTTCTTTGATTTCTAGCACATTAAAACAACAGTTGTGGCAAAGAAAAAAAGAGGATTGTGTATGGGATAAAATTTTCAATAGCACCCATTTAGAAAGGCATCATACCTACCAGAAAGTGAAGATAACATGAAAATAGTAAATATATGGTAGTCTCTGGCCTCCCTCAAAGTGATCATTGGTCTTAAAGTTTAATATCCAACTTTCACATGCATTGGATGCAATTAAAAGTATCATAACTTGGGTCAGGAACATGTCAATTTTCAAAGCAAGGAGGCTTGTGCAGCATATTTACCCCACACAATCTGTCCTTTGATCTCTTGAGCACTGCTTTTATGAGCATTGATTGTGGCTTCAAGCAAGATTAAATGATTCTCAACAAAACTTTTTTATTATGTTGCACTCTACTTGCCACTTATGAAGATATGGGTCTTCCATACATTGAGTTGTAATTCATCATGAAGGCCGAATTTGTTATCTTCATCAGCAATTGCTTCAAGTCCTCCTCCTGGTTGTATCACAGGCTATTAATACACCTTCCTCCAATCTCGATGTCCATTTCTTCTTTCTTTAATTCAAATTCTCTGAATATTAACTCAGTATATTGACTGAAAAAGTATGGTGAGAAGATACCATCTTGATGTACATCTTCCTGATATTAAACCTTGTCCTGTGTGCACATTGCCTCTTGATCATGTATGAGTTTCACTGAAGCACAAAGAAGTTTTCTTAAACCACCATTTTTTTCTCAAGGCCATCCATGGTTTGTTATGCTAAGTACAGGCAAATTGTGTTGCATGGCCAATAAAATATAAGTAAGCATCTTTCTGCTGTTCTCTGCTTTCAGCTAATATCTACCTACCTGACATCTGCAAATATACCCCTTGTTGCATGTCCTCTTTTGAATCTGATCAGAAGCTGTCTTTGCTCCCTGCCGTTGCTCTACTGCTGCAACTGTTGTTGGATGACCTTCATCAAAATTTCACATGCATGAGATATTAATGATTCTGTCCTAAACTTTGAGCATATTGTTGGTGCACTTTCTTTGTAATGGGTACAAATATGGATTTATTCACATCAGCTGGGAAAGTAGCTGTCGTCCATATTTCGTGACATAGGTGTGTAAATGCTTCTAGTACTTACCAAGTGTGTTGAAACATGTCAGTTGATATTCTATCAACTGCCAGAGATTTGCTTTTGACTAATGCCATTGGTGCAGCTTGAACTTCTTCCTTTAATACTATTGGTTCTTGCTCCTATGCTGCCTCTTTAAGGGTTGACTAATTTACCCATAGAATCTTTCAATATTTCAACTGAAGGCTTGAATCATTTCTTGAGTTCTTCCAATTTACGATATTCTAAGTATATTTTTCCCTTTTGGCTTTCTAACCCAAGGTCTTTGCACATTTCATTATAATATTTTATTTTTTCTTCTCAAGATTCCCTTTCCTTCATGTCCTTTTTTAATGACCTTTCTTTCTTCTTGTATAATATTTTTGATGTCCTTCCACAGCTCATCAAGTTATCTGTCAGTATTTGTTTAATGGGTCGAATTCCTTAGCTATTTTCTTGAAATTCAAGGATGAGATCCTTAGGGTCATATTCTAGCTCTCATGAACTTGTAAAATTTTTCTTCAACTTCAAACTAAACTTGCATATGATTAAGTTATGATCTGCTCCACAGTCAGCCCCTGGACCCATTTTAGCTGCTGATATTGAGCTTATCCATAGTCACTTTTCATAGACATGGTCAATTTTATTTTTGTGTATTCCATTTGGAGAAGTTCATGTATATAATCACTTTTGTGCTTTTGAAAAAGATATTTTGTTTGCAAAACACTATCATTTGAATTCCAGTGTTGTTTCAACACCAAGGCCATATTTTCCATTTACTTTTTCTTACTCTTTGCTTCCAACTTTTGCCTTCAAAAAGCCAGTACATCTTTATCCCATATTTAGTTAGCTAAAATGTAATACCTTATATTCTTTTTTTTTGGTTGGCATCACTGCACTGGTAGTCGTGGGTGCTACCAGCCGCTGCTGGATTTGAACCACCAAGCCCACAGGCTGCAGTTCCACACTCAACCACTTAAGCCACAGGGGCTCAGCCCCCTTATATTCTTTTTTGGAACCATTTAAATTATTTTTCAGATTTTAATATTTCCTCATTTTCAATTGAGATTTTTATCTGCCTTGTCTAGTCATTGCTGTTGCTTCTTCTCCTCTCCAACCCACTCTTATTTTTTTTGCTTCCAGTTTGTGTTTTGTAGGATTTGCTGTACATGAAATCCAGGACAGGTAAATACATAGAGACATTAACTGGATTAATACTTACCTATGAGATAAGGGAGATTGGTAGGAAAAGGGGACATAGTAACAATGACTATGAGAAAAAATAAAATGATCTGTTAATAGCTTTTGATAATTGCGCAAGTATTCTTAATGCAATTGAATAATCAAATGGTATGTGTTAAGTATATGCCAATAAAATTGTATAAAAATAAACTAGAAAATAATTTATGCACTTGAGTTATAGAAATAATGAACAGTATTGTTAGCACCATGGACAGCCAGAGGAAAAAATCTGTTTTGGAAAAAATTCAGGCAAAAATATCTTTAGATTGAGAGCTGCCAACTTTATTTCATTTTTGTTTGTCTGACATGAACTTGTTTGCCACTATAGATTTCAGGTCCATTGCAAATTTACTTGTCTTCCTCCTTTTTTGTTGATAAATCATTTATTGGAGGACTCTTACTGCTTTTAAAATAATCCATACAACAATTGTATCAAACACATACATATATTGCCACCATCATTTCCCAAACATTTTCTTTCTGATTGAAACCTTGATATTAGCTGCCACCCCCCACCATTGCACCTTCATGGGCCCCCTGATAAATTATAAATTATTATTATCTTTTGGTCTTACATCAGCCACTGCCTCCTTTCACCCTCATTTCTGTTGTTTATCCCTCTGGGCTAAGGGTGTTATTGGTCAATCAATTTTATCAGTTACCCATTTCTTCCCCTTCTTCCACTACCTGACCCTACCCTCATGGTGTCACTACTCTGATTACTGTTTCTCAGGGAATGATCTGTTCTGGATTCTGTGTTTTGAGAGCTCTTATTTATACTCTTAGTGTACATTTTCTGGAATAGCCAGATTTGTATCATAAGTACTGAAGTTCTGATAATCAGCAGAGGAGGGGAGGAACACTAAAGAATTAGAGGAATGGTGTATGTTCCCTTGGTGCTTTGCTTCACCACGGCACATTGATTTCTTCCTGTGACCTTTCTGTAAGGGAATGTCCCCTTATCTAGAGATGAGTTTTGGTCTCCTCTCTGACCCCCGTTATTTGACTAAACATGTTTGTTTTGGGTCTTCTGAGGCCTGACACCTGATACCTCATGATCACACAGGCTGGTGTGCTTCTTCCATGTGGACTTGTTGCTTCTCTGCTACATGGCCACTTGTTTAACTTTAGTAGCAAGACACCCTTCACTTTCCTCACCACATTTGCTTGTGCAACCATTTTGACTTCATTAATTGTGTGTGGAAGGTGAGCATAACAGAATGCCAGGTTACTAGAACTAAGTGTTCTTGTTTTGAGGGAATACTTGAGTGGACACTCAATGCCCATATGCTACCTTAATACTTAACATTTAAATATATGTACATAGACATATCCATATCAATATATTTAGATATTTAGATATGTACATTCCTATATTTGTGTCTTTTGCCCCCCAGTTTTTTCCTCTATTTCTTTTTACTTTTCTCCTCACCCACCATCATGTTTGTCCTTCATTTGACTCTCAGTACTTTTTCTCAGCTACATTGAACTTGATCAACCCCCCACATGATGCATTATATGCCCTTGTTGCCATCAATTTTAGATCTCTTATTGTTTCCTTGGTCTGGGTTTATTGACTCAACCATCCCTTTCCCCAACCTCCTCCTTTCCCATGTCCCTTGGGAGTCATTGGCTTCAATATTTTCTCCTTGGGATTGGTAGTCCTGCCAATCTTATATGGATAGATATACTCCGTGGCTGCTACAATATGCTCAAACATATCAAAAATTATGAGAATGTTTCCGGATCGAGCAGCATTTGATTCTGTTGTGCTTGGCGTTCTGTTAATTGGATCGTGCTGCAGCTTCAGTGAAGGGAATTACTTGATGTGGCTCCTCTATTTATAAGTTTTGTAACTCTCATAAAACCACTGCGTGAGATCATGCAAATAGTGTGCTATATGTTATGTTCAGTTTGGTTATTCCTCTGGGCATAAGAATGAACCATTTCGGAAGCAGCAACTGAGAATCTCACAGTCATTAAGAAAGAGGAGTCATATTGGAGTGCCACAACCCTGAGATCCTGACGGAGAGCAGAGGAGTTACATGAAGACAAGAGGACAGGAGGCAGAGCGGAAGGCAGCTTCCCTGCTTCATCGAGGCAGAAGTCAAGGGAACATATAGCCGAGAGGCCAAGGATCAAAGAGACAGCCTGCCAGCACACTGGGGAAGAGATACTGTGGACAGCACTATTGTATCCTTAATATGTTTGAAACGTCTTAACTTCCCTATTAGACGTCCAAATGGTAAGCATTGCTTCTGAGTTCTAAGTGGTCATCGCAGCAGATTAGTGAAAACAGCAGAGACATGGGAGTTTCTTGAGAGTGACAGTTAGTTTTGGAATGGAGTAAAGCAAGACTTAGGACCTCTGCCTCATAGGATTTACCCTTGAGCAGATGTGGAGTTAGGTTCCTCTTCCCCCAGCCCCCAGCACAATTTCTTCACCACCTAAGAGCAATGTAATTTGGTTGACTTAACTTTGTTTCTCTAATTTTACTAAGCATAAGCATTTTGAAACCTACATTATTGCAACAATCGATACCTTATTAATTTCTTTAACTGGCATATATTAATTCTATGGATAGGCTATGGATTAAACACTTTATTTGATTTTTGTTTGGCTTTGGTTTTCATTCACCCGATGATAGCATTTTGGTTTATTCATAGGTTTTTGCTTTTGCAGATAAATTTGATCTGCTCATTTGCGTTAAATATGTCCAAGTCTTTGTCCGGACATATACCATGTCCCTTATCTAAGTGATTGTACAAGTTCACATTCCTACCAGTGATGCATGAGAGATTCAGTTGTGAAAATCCTCTACAGCACTCACCATGATTAATATTTTTATTTTAGTAATTTTGAGAGGTGTTTCTGTAGTCCTGATGGTGCTCTCAGCCAATCTGCAGGATAATGACTAGACTGCTGTCTCTGAGTTGCAATAGATTCAGGGACTAAGATGATACATGGTAAGTGCTTGGATGCTATCTGGAAGGCAAGCTGTTCTGCAGGAATCTGATGCAGTCTGTTTCTGTAAAGATTCATAGACCCCAGACCATATGGAACTATTCCTATCTGTCCTATAAGATCACTAAATGTCAGATACAATAATATGTTTTTAATTTGAATAGATATTATATGGCAATAATATGCAGTTATAATTTGTACTTTTCTAATTACCAATGCAGTAGAATCCGTTTTGTATGCTTATTTAATATTTATTGAAATTATTCTATGAGATAACTATTAAAATTGAATAATTTTTGAATTGAATAATTTCCTTATCACTGAATATTGAGAATTCATGATGCATTCCACACTTTAATTGGAAGTTTTGTAAATATTTTCTTCTAATCTGTGGTTGCCTTTAATTTTTGTAAATAATGCCTTTTGAAGAACAGGTTTTTAATTTTGATAATTTTCCATTTACCACTTTTTTTATGTTTCAGAATTGGAACAATATTTTTCCTCCAAAATGAAAATAAATTATGAGTCAATTTCCATTAAGATATACTGTTGCATAGATATATTGCACAAATCAAAATTAAATAATTCAGCTGAGCCTTGGTGGTGTACTGGCTGTGCGCAGGGCTGGGACCCACTGGTTTGGAGATTCAAATCCAGCAGTAAGGCTGGGCCTCCTTCTCCCACCACCGAAGGGCAGTGATGCCACATAAAACAAAGAAACAAAATGTAAAAAAATATTAAATAATTCAAGTCACTCTATGTATCTTTGACTTCTTTTTCACATTGCTCTACTATTTTAGTTCAATTTTCAAGCTTGCTACTGAAATATACATTACATACTTATGTATAAGCCGAGCTTTTCTAGCACACTTTTAATGCAGTTTTCATGGTAAAATTAGGTGCCTTGATGGATGTTTGGGTCAACTTATATTAAAGTATATGATATTTCATGTAAAATACCATTCAATGACTTAAACATATTCAAAGGAGTTGCATCATCACAATCTTTAGACAGTTTCTTCATTCTTGTATCCATTGTTATTATTTCCCCACTGTCTACCAACTTCCCCCATCATAGCCATAAGGAGCTATTAATCTTGCTGCTATCTATACAGGTTTACCTGTCCTGATTTAAGCTAACTCCATCTGTAGTAATCCATGTAACATACTGTAGAGACTAGCTGTTACCTGCAAGAAGAAAACTTAAAATACAACAGGGATGGCCAAAATTAGGTGACAGGGGTCGCTGCAGTATAGACACTGGGCCCAGGACTTTATTAGAAGCAGGTTTAAATGCACTTCTTTCCCCATTGCCTGCATCTCATGCCAGGACTACACACAAAGGTATATTTCACAATTTGTAGATTTACAAAGAAATGTTATCACATCAGCCAAGCTGATATTATATGTATTAGTCGACTAGTTAAGTTTATATTATATAGTCTACAGATACGAGGAGAGCATGAGACTAGGAACATGAGGTGACTTGTGAGTTTGCAGACTACTGGTTTATTCAGGGAACAGACAGCAAGTGCCCATTTCTCTCAGGTGGCGAGACGGGCTGGCCATTGCTTCATACGCTCCCGTGGCTGTGCCATCAGAAATCTCCCATGGGCCATGAACCATGAAAGATGGTGGTCCTTTTTCTTTGCGTAACGCAGGGGCCTGTAAACTCCTGAGAATGAAGAGCCAATCCTGTCCTTCCTAACAATTTTAAAATCACTCAAGAGCCTTAAATAGTTTTCCCAAACAAATGAAACCACCATGATCTAAAATAATAACCTTCAAGAGTTTTCAATGATACTTCAGAGCCAGACGTTCACACTGAAAGAGCTGCATATAGTCACGAACTGCACTTTGCTGATCGTTGGCCTAAGGAATAAACAGCTTTCCCACCACACTTCCAGTGATTGCTCAGCTTGCTGTAATGCTCCAAAGACATTCCATCAATTCCTGAAGCCTTGTTTTTGACTAATGCTTTCAGTGCAGCTAGAATTTCTTCCTTCAGGGTCAGGGGGTTATCATATGCCACCTTTTTCAATAGTGGAATATCAATTACCTATTTTTGAAACAGTGACTGTATTCTTTTTATTTTTGTTTTATGCTTCCTGAATCATTTAATATTTTGCCCCTAGAACCTTTCAATAGTCCACATACAGCCTTCACTTTTTTTCTTGTGTTATTTCTGTTTTTTTTTTTTTCTGGTGGTATCACTGCCCTGGTGGGAGTAGGAAGCCCAGCCTGGCTCCTGGAGAGCTGCTGCTGGATTTGAACTGTCAACCCTGTGGGCCGCAGTCCCACACACAACCACAAGGCCACCAGGGCTTAGCTGAGTTATTTCTGTTTAAGATATGGGTGAAGGTGTTTTTCCTTTTTGGTTTTGCAACTTGAAGTCTTCGCATATATCGTTATATTTTCCTTTGTCTTCTTGAGCTCCCCTTTGAAATTTTCTATTCAACTATTTGACTTCATCTTTTCTTTCATTTGCTTTAACTATTCCATAATTTTTGTTTGTTTGTTTGTTTTTTGGGGCCATCACTGTCCTCTGGTGGTCATGAGAGCTACCCAACCTTGCTCTTGCAGAGTCACCACTGGTTTGAACTGCTAAACCCATGGGCTGCAGTCCCGCACTCAACCACTATGACACTGGGGCTCAGCCTAACTATTCTATAATTAAGAACAAGTTATAGAATGTCTTCTGACATCACTGTGATCTTATTTTCTTCCCTGTTTTTTTAATGACTTATTTTTTTTTCATGAAGCATCTCCTTAATGAATTTCCAAAGGTCATCATGTCTTCTGTCATTAACAAGCTCAGTGTATCATACGTGTTCCTGAAATTTAGGTGGCCTACACTCAAGGTCATATTTTCTTTCTTGGGGATATATCTTAATTTTTTTCAGTTTCAGCCTCAACTTTCATTTGAGGAATTGATTTTCCATTCACAGTCAGCCTTGATGTAGCTGCTAGAGTTGAGTTTTTCCATAGGCTCTTCCCCCAGGTGGGGTCAATTTGGTTTCTGAATATTCAGTCGGGAGAAGTTCACAGGTATAGTTGACTTTTGTGTTCATGTGGGAAAAAGGGATTTACTATAAACAATTCATTTATTTAAAATATCCTGTCATTCTCTTTTGTTTGTATTTCCAAGACGATAAGAAGGAATTTGGTCAAAATTATATGATTAACAAGATAGTTTAGGGTGCATTCTCCCATTGGGAGTATATAAGTAATAAGTATTTTACCAAGGAGCAAGTTGCACCTCCCTAGTTTACCCAGTAACAGAAGTGAAATTGTCTTCTCTAATGCACACCTATAACTCCCTGCTCCTAATTTTCCACTGAGATTATCTGAGCATCATTATAGGAGTACTTATTAAATTGGAATGACCACAGATGATGCTATTTGGCAGAAACTATTTGGTTCTCTTCCAGTACCTGCTAAAGCATTACATAGCCCAGTGGTTCTCCACATGCCTAATGCCAGATCCTTTAATACCATTGCTCATGTTGTGGTGACACCCAACCATAAAGCTATTTCATTGTTACTTCATATCTGTAAATTTGCTACTGTTATGAATCAGGCAATCTGTGTTAGTGTGGATAGACTAGAGAAACAAATTCATAAACATGCACATGGATAAAAGGGAAAGATTTATGTACAAGAGGAATGAAGCATTGAGAAAGCATCCTAACACAGTCCAGCCAAAAGTTGTAAGTCTGATATGAGCCCATATGTTTGATACCAGTCTATAAAGTCTCCTTCTGACTTACAAAACCTGTGCAATGACAACAGGACCATCACTGGACAGTGAGTGCAGAGTCTTGGGTGTCCATCAGCAGTAGAAGCAGGAGAAGTGCTGGCTCCCCTGGTGCTGGCAGGGGTCTCTCTATGACTCCTTGTTTGCAGGGTTCAGGGTGCCTCATCAGTATTCAGTGGTGGTAGAAGCATTTCAACACTGGCAGGATTCTCCACATGATTTCTCTGGCCCCAGAGGTTTGATTATATCAGGGTAAGCCCATGTGGCTTCTCTTCTGCCTCCTCCAGTCTCCAGGAATCAGAATCTATTAACATGCTGTCATATCACCTTGTCAATAGTTCATCTCCAAAGAACTGAGTCTATAGTCTCTCTACTCCAATTGGGAAAAACTGTGAGACTTCCCAGAATTCTCAGGAAAAAGCCATTTTCACACATTGGCTATCTCCAGTTTGACAAGCTAGAATCCACCCCTACACTCCCAGTGTTGAAAATGACAGAGATTGGTGACTGCCACACAACCCCTGTGAAAGGGTTTTTCAAACCCTGAAAGGGGTCAGGATCCACAGTTTGAGAATCCTCTTTTGTTATGTGTCTGTTAAGTCTTTCTTTCCGTGTTAATTTAGGTAGAGAGGGTGCTTCCAGGAATTTTTCCATATCTTCTTGGTTTTCAAACCTGACAGAGTGCAATCTTTTGTAGTAGTTTATTATTCTTATTTTTTAATTTCCTTTGGTTCCTTTCCTTTCGAAGACTTGACAGTGGTTTGTCAAATTTTTAACCCTTTCCTAAAAGCAACTTCTTGTCTTATTGATTCTAATATTTCATTTATTTCTGCTCTAATCTTGATGCTTTTTCTTCTGTTTGCTGAAGGTTTACTTTGCTTTTTCAAGTTGTTTAGGCTACTGAATCAATTTCTAGAATTTGATCTTGAATTTCTCCTCTTTTTCATGTGTGTTTTGATTGATATAAACTGTCCCTGATGACTGGTTTTGCTGTCTTTTAAAGATTTTGATTTTTTTGTTTTTTTTGGGGGGGGCATCATTGCCCTCTGGTGGTGGGAGCAGGAGGCCCAGCCTTTGCTCCTGTGGAGCCACTGCTAGAATTGAGCTTCCATCCAGTGGGCTGCAGTCCTGCACACAACCACTATGCCACTCGGGCTCAGGCCAAGATTTTGATATTTTATGGTTTCTTTATAATATGTTGCAAGGAATTAAAATGTTTTATCCCTTATTTGATTTGCTATCTAGTCATTTAAAAATCTTATAGCCTTCAGTTTCCATGTATTGATTTTTTTGCCCTTGTTCTTTATATTTTTAATAATTAGCTTTATAGCATTGCTATAAAAATTTCTCCATATATTTTCAAGTTTCCCCTTGCTGGAGTCCAGAGTAGGTATTCTTTTTGGTCAAAACCATAGGTGACCAAATCAGTTCCCTTCTCAGAAATTGTGTTCATGTGAATGAATTCCAAACTACACATAAACTTATTCACAATTCATATCACTTTCAGTCTTCCTAATAAAATAAATACATTTATCTATTCCTTTAGGTGGTCTCAAAGAATCTTAGATGGCACATTTTCCTAAATTGGGGGCTCAGTCATTTTTCTTCTTGACAAGAGTTGCCTATTTATCTTTTCTTCCATAAACAAATATATCTGAAAATCATTTTTTCTCATCCGCTGTTTCAGATATATTAGCTGTAAGTGAAACTGACCACCAATTGCTATCAGTTGGGCAATTTATTTAGAGATATAAACAGCACATTTATAGAGCAAAGATAAGGAAATATACATACAATAACCACCCTGCTGTACCTATAAATATCTCACTCTTTCAGTTTATAGTGTCCTTAAAATATGTATTTTAATATCTGCACTTTATTTGGGTCATCAGTAAGTTTTTGAAATTTACTTCATATCTTACATATTTTCATTTCCTTATTGAGAGTAACTTCTTATATAACAAAGAAATATTCTGGCATCTATACATTTCACAAATAATGGATATGATCTTAATTTCATTATATTATTTTACTTTGAGCATTCACATTTATAAACTGACTTTCTGAAGTCTCCAACAAGACAAACAACAATGATGAGAGAAAAGTTTTTGGGGTAGAAGTCTAAATAAAATTGACAACATTGTCTTTTGGCTAGCTTAAAATGAATATGATAAGAGATGTGGGATGAAATAGTTTTCAAAATTGCACCAGGCATTTTTGTGTCAATATTTCCAGTGCTACTGGATGAATTAGCAATTCATATAGTGGCATGGAAACCTTATTGATAAATTTGTGGCAAACTATTTTCAGAGCAGGATAGCAAATGAATGCTGCTGAGACTTCATGTCATGGAAAGCATCACAATAATTTATTAGGTGACCTCATTTTAATTTTCCTGAATTACAAGACATGTTGTAAGGTGGTCTTTTCTTTCCTAGGTCCTCAGCCATCAAAAAAATCAAGGATGGGAAATTTTATGTTAAACGTTTTCCCTCTATCTAACCTTAATTTTTTATTTAATATTTTACTATGTTTTGTTGAAAGTTGACATAATAAATTAAGCTCACATTTATTAATTCTACACACATTTTTCCGTGACCTTGGTTACATTATCCATATATGCAAACATTATCAGTATTTCTATTGAACTTGTTCCATTTCTATTAATCTAGATTTCCACTCTTCCCTGACCTAATTTTTGGTTTGGAATAGATGTTGACCATTGGTCTTATACAGACATCCTTCCCACATCTCCCCCAAAGGATCACATTGCTGCTACATTACTGGAGAGCCTCTCTTTTGTAGACCTTCAAAAGGGCTTCAGTTCAAAGTGTTTCAATTGGAATGTTGTCTCCAAGCAATAGTCTTTGGGGTTCCCAAAGTCTCTACCCGTCTAGTAAGTCTGAATCTATTTTCAACATTTAGACATTTGCTTTAAACTTTCTCTAATTGTATGTAGGTCCACTGATGTGTATTTTCCCAGAATGTTCAGTAATGCAGCCAGGAGCATCTAATTCTCTTCGTATCAGGATAGATGAAGTTGTGTTTTATGTCGGCAATCAGTTCTATAGATGACTTTCTTCCTTGAGTCTTTTGTTTCCTACTTTTCCTTTTGTTACAGATGAATTGGGAGCAATGATTGTAACTTACATGATTGAGATATTTTAAGTCTAGATACTACTTCCTAAACTAAGATTTAAAATATAAACTTTATGGATTATCTTTGTTTCGGTTATGTCTGTGAAGTATCTGTGACTATGCCCCTATTTGCTTTGTTCTACACATATATGAATACACTTTCAGCACAGATAAACATGTATATTTGATTATGACTTTACAGATAAATGCATATTTATATAGCACATAAATCTATATACACATATTGTTGAACATGTAGCCACTCATTTTTGGGTTGTTACTGTATTCTTTGAGAATTATATAGGCTATAGCATTAATCTGTAATGTCTTTTGTTCTTTTTCAAGACTTACTGTAAAAATTACTGTTGCTTGAGTTGCATGCATGTCATCTACATTTAATTTCCCATCACCTAAAATAACAAATGGCTAGTGTATAGTGTATTCTTATACTTTTCCATTCCTCTTACCCATAAAAAGAATATTGATTTGTGTATACTTTATTGTTTTTGTCATTTTATGAAAATTAGATCATAAAATATTTTTCCTTTCTGAAGAACTTATTTAGCTCAATGCAATGTCTTCCAGATATCTCCATGTAAGATGTTTTGTGAACTCATTGTAATTCTGTATAGCTATTTCATCTTGAATTGCATATGTATACTACAGTTTGTTTATCAAATAATCTTATAGACTTAGATTATTTACATAATTTTGCTAATATGAATAATGCTGCAATGAGATTATCAAAGGTGAAAATGAAACCCACATTCATAGGGTCATTTTCAACTCACATTGGTACTATACATTCTTTCTGAGACTTTGCTTATGATGTAGATCTATATTTACAAAGAGGGTTTCAATAATTGTTCCTTTAACAGAATTATTAGCACTTTAATCCCATATCATACAATTCAATAATTCAGTCCTATCAAGATGAGTTGCACAATCATCACCACAGTCAATTCCAGAACATTTCCATGTCATTATTTTTGTCTAATTGTGGTAAAAATATGCAAAACAAAACATTTTTCCAGTTCAATAACTTCTACATCTATAATTCAGTGTCCTTAATTATCCTCTTCCTTTTGTGTGAGCATTATTGATGTTCTTTTCCAAATTATTCCACTGTTGACATAAACTCAATGCCCCCTAAGCAACAACTGTTCCTCAGTCACTCATAGTAACCCTCAGCAGTAAAGCCTATTTCTTTTTGGTTTTGGTAAGTTTCTAGATAAAGTATTCACAGATCATACACTTCCATGATCAAATCTCTTTCAGAAGGATTTGTATATGCATAAATCATTACAAGCAATTCTTTTTTCCCATCATTCTAATGTTCCCTCATCCCTCCCACATTCATTGCTTGCTCCCCACATCTCCTCATCCTGCCCACCCCCACGTCCCCTCCACATCCACGATGTATCACATCAGTTCTTGTCTCTGTGCATCCACTCCTTCAGTGCTTTACAAACTACGAAACCCAACAGAAACAATAAAACACTAAACACAATGGCAAGAGGAAAATGATAACAAATAATAATATAAAGATAAAACTACAAATACAAAGATAGAGTAAGAAAATAAAGACAGCCACAAATATTTTAAAAGTCAGAAGATATTTCTGTAGTGGAGCAAGAGAAAAATACTTCAATCTAGTAATTCTTTTAGGGAGAAGATGCCCTCACCTTCCTTCTGAGCAGTGGCTGGTGGATTTGGACCCCTGGCCTTGAGGTGAGCAGCACCACAAGCGTGCCACTAGGACACCTTTCAAGGAGTATACTTACTGTCATCGTGTCCATTCAAACACATAGTCATACAGTAGAACTACCCCCGTGAGTTCCTGAAACTGTGTCTACATCTCGACAAGAGTAGAAAACCTTGGCTTTCTCCCACAGAGAGGTTGGTGCGTCTGAACTACTAGTTGGTGCTAATTGCTCATTGTGTAACCCAATACACCACAAAGCCTCCTCGCATTGGACATAGGTGGGCATACTTCATTCATTTTTGTCTCTTCTTTGAACCTTTTCTCGATTTTTTCTCATTGCTCACCATTTCTTCATTTTCCCTGTAGATATCCATCATGTTTTTTTTGGAACCTATTTAATGTCACTTTCATAAAGGTATTAGGAAATTCAAGATTTTGTTGCCATCACAATGGATTAGCCACCTGTTGTCAGAGTAGTGTCTCCTACTTCTTTCCTTGGTGAGTTCTTCATTTTTTTCTGAATTTTTAAAAAAATCACCAAAAAATAAGTTTTTCTTATTCTTAGAGCCCAACATCTATAAATGCGAAAACATTAGTCACATGTTGCTCTGAAAAGTCAACAACAACTGCACATTATTTCTCAAGTCTTAATTGAGGAAACAAAATAATGTTCATTTTGGAATAAATGGGTTATATGGCTTATACAAGTTTTGTTTATAACTCATATATACTTGGTAGAAGCAAAAATGATAATGTATTTCAATTTTTTATATGAAATTAAAATCTATAAAAGAGCCTGCTTGTCTTGCAAATTGAAAGTGAGAAAAAGTCTTCTCCTACCTCTGTGACTTTGGGCATCTGATTTAATTTCTCCAGGAATCCTTATTTTTCCCATCTAGAAATCATAGATCTTCCCTTAATGCTTACAAGGTTAAATGAAATAGTGCATATGAAACATGGCTTATAGGAGTAAAGACAGTGCTTATTTATTATCAGTTATATTGCTGTTGATTGTCATGCTATTTAACCTTTGTATACCTCTACTTGTCAAATTATGCCAAGGATTTCTTATTGTTTGAATCCATAGTGCATAGAATCAGCATTCAAGAGATAAAACAATGCTTTGCGTTGGATAAAATTATTGCAGGAGACCTCATTAAGTGCTTACAAGCAAGGAAGTTACTGTGAGGATTGACATGAGCTTGAGCCAAGCTATGGTATTTTCAATTGCCTCATAGGCATGAGAAAGTTAGATGTTCAAAAGCAAGTCTCATGGAAGTATTTGAATTATGGTAGTGAAGAAAAATACTGAAAGTGCCATGGGCTGCTAAAAGGACAAAAACATCTGACTTGGAAGAAGTATGGCCAAAAGACTCCTTGGAGTTGTTGGAGACACAGTGCCTGGCAAAAGGCTTTAGGCATGGTAAAGAAAACGCTCTGGTGGGAACTGGATTCTACCTCAGACATATTGAGGTAGAGATTTTTTTATCACATTTTTTGGGGGGGGCATAAATGCCCTCTGGTGGTCTTGGCGAGCTACCCGGTCTAACTCCTGGAAAGCCTCTGTTGGACTTGAACCGCCAAGCCAGTGGGCCACAGTCCTGCACTCAACCACTATGCCACCAGGGCTCAGCTTAGTTAGAGTCTTAACCTGAGGACTTAAGACTGAAAATTCATGGTCTCTCAGGAAACAGAAGACAACTGTGCAAAGATTGCTGGGCTGCCTGTGGGCAGACAATCATGGTGTTGGTACATCAATATACTAGACATATTGAGTTATATACTATTCCAACAAACCTGTGACATTCTTAGTGAATGTTTTGGCAAATATTTTCTGACAACCAACTCTCATAGTGCCTAAATGGCATGCATCCATGAAAGGATGGATTCTGTACAAGTGAATAATTTAGTTACTGTGATGTGGAGTTGTCCCAATATTCCTCTCTCAACTGAGCTATAAAAATTTAGTATCAGGGGATCATGAAAGACAATATTACCAAGTAATCTTTATGTCCCAGGGAGATGATTTATAAACTCTCTTCCATAAACTAACAGGGAAGTTTTGAAAGGGATTCAAAGGAATATTTAAAAGATAGGTGGATAGATAGATAACAGATAATAGATAGATGATAGATAGATAATAGATATAGATAGATGGATGATAGATAGATAGATAGATAGATAGATAGATAGATATAGATAGATAGATAGTTCCAAGAGTGGGCTCCCACTAAACTCTAGCTCCAATTTAAAACAATTAATTCTTACACTGTGGCTCTGTTCCCTACTTGTCCTCAGAAAGGGAACTATATCAAGGTATGATGAAGGAACTAGATGGTGCCTGGCTATTAGATAAAATAGTGCCTGGCGTCTTCAAAGCTTGTTTCCACAGAAACAGCCATCTAAGTGAGTTGTCAACTAAGTCCACATGGAAGAAGCACACTAAAATCAGTCACTGAAGAATTGTAAGCCATATAATCTGAAGCCAAATAAGGGAATAGAATTGAGCCTAAATTTGGAGAATCTGGTTTGCAGAAGGCTATCGACAATAATGGGTGCCCAAGAAACATGTGCAGAATCTACATCGCAATTAAGCCTCAGGGATTTCCCTCAATGCCCAATAGAGGGAATGGAAGAAACTGATAAGAGTACAACTAATAGAGTATGCTGATGATTATAGAAGATTAAAATAATAAAACTGAATTGAATGGCTAGAACCTTGTCAGTTGATCCCTCTCTGAAATACATTGGTCCTGATCTGATTTTCAACATTTTCTGTAACTTTTGTTTATTCATATTAGGGACATTTGAATTGAATCTAACTTTTTGATTTAATAATGAGACTGTGATGAAAATTTGTGTTTGCCCATTGGGGGTCACCTTCTTCAATATTTGTTGTGTATATATATATATATATATGCGTGTGTGTGTACATATGTGTGTGTATATACATATATGCATATGTATATATATATTTCTGTTTTTCAGTATATGAAACCCAGGATTGGGAAAACTATAGAGACAGCAAATAGAATAAGGGTTTCTGGGAGATAAAAGTAGCTATTGTCAAGGAATGAAAGAAGGAAAAAGATGTTTGGAGCTCATTGTGGTAGTAAATATACAATACTGCTTGATATGATTAAACTATGGTACAATGTGATATTTGCATTAGCATTCAATAAAATGGTTTTTAAAAATATGATCATTAAAAAAGGAAGACCTATGATAATATGAATTTGTACAGTGGACTGGAATGGAACAATTGTGAGGCAGGGCAGAACAGGGCCGGTTTTGTTTTGTAGTACCTAGAATTACTGTAAGTCAGAACTAACTTGATAGTACATAAAACAACTGCAAGATAACTAATTACGCATGCGTGTGTAGAAACGCGGTTATTTTGAATAGTGAATGATAGGATAGGCCAACTATTTAGAAGAGCTCCTTGAAAATGCAGGTAATTATAAATATTATTTCATAATAGTGTTATCCTTTTTTGGAATTTCACTGAAACAGAAAATTTGTAATTGATTTTTACTTTAAGTGTTCTTTCTGTCAAGCTTCTTTGCTCAGCATTATATTTGCGAGATTCATTTTATGTTTTTGTACATAACATTTCTGTTCATTTCCAGTACTGTTACAGTGTTCCATTGAATAGATATAATATAATTAAATTATCCAATCAACTGTGAATGAATAGTTGAATTGAATCCAACTTTTTGCTTTAATAATGAGACTGTGATGAAAATTTTTATATCTATCTTGTTGCATGTGAATGAATTTTGCTTTTTTTTGTGTGTGGCTTAAATATATAGACATATGTGGATTAAATGTGTGTGTATATATGTGGATTAAATTGCTGTTTCATAGAGGATGTCTTCAGCTTTAGTAGACAATATTCAATTTTTCTATTATTTTTCTTGTACTTCCTGAAATTCACATCTCTGTTTTTAATCATGGGCACTTGCTGGGTGGGTAGTGATATCTCCTTATAATTAACATATTAATTTCTCCCATGTTTAAAGAAGTGATCAATTTTTGAACATATTCCACTGTCATGTGTCTATGTTCTGCATTTATGCTATTTTATTGTTTCAAAGAACTTCAAGCATTATCTTTATTTTATGACTTGACTTTCAACTTTTGATAGCTTGGATTACCATATTAGCATTGAACATGATGAACATTTAATTTTTATGTAGAAAAACCATGAATCATAACTGTTGGTCATTTCATTTTATTATTAAGAAATAAACAAAGGAAAACCTTTCTAGCTCCCTGAAAACACTAAAATGTCATATAATCTTTTGTAAAATGTGTGATAATTTTGATCTAAAATCTACCTGGATTATATTTTCAGAGCCTTTCAGGATCCTTTTAGGAGAGAGAAAGTCAGCTCTTTTGAAGCTCCGTATATGAATAAGGATAGATTTTTAAATACACACTTCAATCAAACAGTGTATGTAACAGATTAAACACAAAAAGAATATTTGAGAATTTAGTTGTCCTCAATTAAGCATAATTTTTAAAAGTTTGATTTTACCATTTAAGAAACAAAATGTTTTCCGTGTTAATATACTTTGTTTAATATTGCTTTAGAATCTTATAAAATATCTAAGATAGCAAATATTAATACTCTTAAAATATGTTTGAGTACCTTGATATCCCAGTGTAGGGGATCTTGACTCTTTAATATAATTCACTGGCGAAGTTCTGAGGAACAAACTTTGTGTGATTGGTTTGAAGTGTTTCTTTGTAAATTATGACATTACTTATATTTTGATATTTATGCTTCTTATTGCTATATTATTTACTATTTTATATTTATACTAATGTAATTTATATATGTGTTTAGACTTTTCTAGTGGGCTTCATTTCTTATTTTTGTATTATTTTATTTTTATACCATTCACAGATATTTATTCTTTTTATTCATCTTTGAAAGTATCAATTTCTGACATTGTCATTTCTTTCTACTTTCCTCTTGAACTATATTTTATTAATTTACATCAATGCAAATTTACTAATTTATTAATTTACTATGTCTGTAGAGTATGTTATACAGAATATGTTAAATACTATCTGATCATAAAATAAAACTCAAATGCATTGCTGACCTTTAGTGACTCTATATGACAAGTAGAACTGGCCCTGTGGATTTCTGAGACTGTGATAATCTACAGGAATAGAAGGTTTGTCTTTCTATAAATCAGTAGGACTATTGTGTCCTCCTAACTTTTGGATATTAGCAGCAGTTCTCAACCTGTGGGTCATGAACCCTTTGGGGGTCATATGGGTCGCCTAAGACCACCAGAAAACACATATTTCCTATGTTCTTGGGAACCAAGACACTGCTCCTCTATCTGCAGATATGCCCAGTGCAAAGACTGTTACCCATGCTTTACCATGCATCAAGATAAAATTTCATTTATTTGTAATTAGAAATAAATATTTCACAATATATAATTACACTCTATTGTATGATTAATCACTATATTCTAATTACGTTAAATTTACAACAATGAAAATACATTTTGCATATCAGACATTTACATGAAAATTCATAACAGTAGCAAAATTACAGCTATGAAGTCACACTGAAAATAATTTTATGATTTAGTCATCACAACTTGAGAAGCTAGGGTCAGTGCATTAGGATTTCTGAGAACCATTGGTTTAAAGAAAATGACTATCTTTATTTGAAGGAAGTTCTTTTTAACCAAATTAGTTAACAAAGAATCACTTCCTAAAAATTTGTCAAAACAAAAAGGCCAAGAGTACCCCGGCCCTCAGAGTTTTATTGGCGTATAATTCACATACCACACAATTCAAGTGCCTTCTTCTTGCTTTGGAGTATGTGGTATAATAGCATCTTGAGAGAACTAGGTAGATGTGAACCCTGTTTGAAAAAGGCCTCTAAAAAATGTCACAAAGAACTTGTCAAAGAGATTTTGTCAAAGTAGAGCCATTCAAATGATTGTTGAAAGAGACAGCAGATAAATCTTCTGGTTGTGACTATGCAGGTCAAACTGAAAAAAAAATGAGGTGGTGCATTTGCCAATATATCCGTAATTGAAATTGTGAAATCTGACAATGATGGTGGCATTGACATTGATGCAAATCAAAGTGATAGATACAACTAGTTTAATAATATGATGCTGTAATATTCCCTACATTATCAACCAGAAGTGCAACATGTACAGAGCTAAAATAACTTAACGTTATGCTACAATTTATTCTAAAAATGTTCTACTGTGAGTAGCCTGTAATTAACCCAAGGAGACATCTTTGGAGTCCATACAATTCCATAAGCAGATGTAAAAGGCATATTTATAGCAGTCACCCCCACCCCCGAAAATCTAGTGGCAGATCCTCATGTGTCACATTTATACAATTGCAATAATAAAACTTTATTTTTATTAATTAAGAAAAGACCAACATGTTCTCATCTACAAATAATTTTTGGTGATAAGAAACAATAAGGTAAATGTATTTGCGTAAGCAAAAAGGAGAAAAGGAAAGGAAGAGGAGACATTTAATAAACTGTGATACCTTCTAGTATAAGAGTTAATCCATAATTGCTCCCATAGAATCAAAGTAGAAAAATTATATTTCAAAAATCATCAGAATAATCTTACTAAAGTCTATAAGCAAGATTACATTCTTGAATAAGAGTATCATACATATTCCTGAATTTATAATAAGTGAATTAAATGTATACACAGATTGGGTGCTAAGATAAAAATTGAATATGATATGATCATTATGATTTAAAATTATTACTTTGTTAGTATATTAGATAGTAAATTAAAGAATGATACAATTTTGTAGTTATTGAAAAATTTAGCAAGCACTGAAAATTGGGTTCTTCTCTCTCATTGAAAGAACAGAAAATCAGAGTGTGGAAAATAACTTGTCTCAAAAAATTATTGTTCTAATTGTGAGAAAAAACATATCAATGTGTCTTAACACCCAATAATTTTGACTATTTATTTTTATCTTTCAATAGAAGATTTCCATTTGAAGACTGATTTATATGACTTGGCAGAAGATTTAGAAATGTTTGCTATTTAATCTTTTTATAGGAGGAAACAATGATAGATCTTAGAGGGTGGAGTGGGGGCAGGAGGAATGCTATAGTTAGAAAAAGAGTCCACCAGTTTCTCCTTTCCTTTGATGCTTGAATTTGCAGAAGTGACCTTTGGGATCAAAGAAATAAGATATATATATATATATTTATTCCAGTATCACCATATGTGGAGGAGGCAGGATCAGGCTTATGGCAATAAAGTTCTAAGGCCTTAAAGGTTTCTTCATTAATTATCTCTGAAAAGTTCACTTGTTTCTTCTGTACAAAATGAAACTATAGGCTGCAGAAACAGAATAAAAATATGTTAGACTTGGAAACTTCTCAAGATATCCCTCATGACCTTTACACTGTGCACAATAAAACTTAAAAACATCACTGGTTAATTTGTTTGACTTATTTTTGTTCTTTCTTCAAACCACCCCTTGATTTTCTAGTTTTCTCTGTTTAGCTATTCAGTACATCTATTAAACCTATATCTGACTTTGTTACTGTCAAAACCCTTACTCTGTCCTCTTATCCAGAGATATAGTCTTAGAATTGATTTTTTCAAGTCCCTCTTTTCCCTGAAAAACAATCTGGAAAAGAATGTTGGGGTGTCTGGGAGCTATGTGCCTTTGTCTTCAACATGGTAACCTACTACAATATGTGTCTTCTTGGTTGTGTAAATGCAAGAGGGAAGATAATGGAGGTGTCACAAATTAGAATCTTCTATGATGAATGTCTCACTGAAAAATAAACAAAATTTCTTCCCAGGGTGACATATACTAGGTGACTAATTTTATAGCATTCCTGAAAACTGGATGTACAATTTCAAAGTGCTTACATCTCTATGCAAATAGATTGAGTTTTTTTTGTTGTTGTTAGAAAGCTGTTTCAGAAGTAATTATTTCTGGGATGCTGAGTGCAAATAACCTAACAATGTTAATTGTAGCTGATAGTAAAAAGACCATTGGTCGCTGTTTGACATGCTTAGCAAAATGAATAAGGATGACCGAAGAATGATGGTGTTGGTGAAGAGGTACCATGGATTGTCCAGAGCACAAATATATCTATCGTCTTGTAAGGAGTATAGCCAGGATGCCCTTTAGCAGCAAGGTGGGACATAATTCATGAAACATACTTTGGGACATGTTGTCTGAGGAGATCCGTTCCTAGAGAAGGATACCTTGCTTAGTAAAGTATACAGACAATGAAAGAGAAGATTGGCAACAAGATGGATTAACACAGTTGCTACTACATTGGCTCAACCATATGGACAATTGTGAACGTGGTCGAGTATTGGGTGCTGTTTCCTTCTGTTGCCCATAAGTCATTTGAGTCAGAACCAATTGGACAGCTTCTCACCACAAGCAAGACAATAGTTGCATTAAGTATATTGGAGACGGGAACATTTGGTTCAATTTTAGACACTGTTTCTCAAATACTTGTGAGTACAGATATTGATAATGCATCTTTGCTTTGGGGATTTGGTTCCGTGATATTCACACAATTGTTATCTAAATTATCAAGGTATTAAAAAAATAACCATGGTACACGCAATCAGAAGATCATAACAGAAGAAAAGAAGCACATAATCCCAAGTAGAGTTTAATGCTCCATCACATCATTTTAAAAAATGAGCAAAATTTAAAAGTCAATCCCATTTTAATTCCTTTGAAAGTCTCTATCCAGTTGGAAAATTAATTCAGAAAAAATAATTAAAATCAATTCTATAACGTAACATTTTTCACTTTGACAGGACTCATTGGTATCTAAAACTAATGGAATTCCTTTTTCCTTTATGGGCTCAAAATGGTGTTTGTGTTTCTTGTTTGTCCTTTTGGAGGGTCTCTGTGGTACCACAACACATACTAAATCAGCTATTTAATCTACAGTGAAGCTACTCTGACAGGCCATTTCAAAGATGTTCAAGCTCTGATGCCAAGATTACATGCAACGTGGTCTTTGTAGTCCTCCCCAGAACTTGAGTGACAAGAACTGTATGCATTCTGATGATACTACTTATGCTTGACAGGATTCTCTAGAGAAACAAAACCAGGACACTTATGATTTTGTAAATAGCTAGATAGATATTAATGATGATAGATAGATAAGATATAACATAAGAAATAAACAGCTATTTATAAAGCAGTACAAATGGCTAAGGGCAACTCACTTCATGGGTCTCTGTGTTAATCCATCTTGTTCAGGTACTTCCTCTTTTCCTCTGCTCTTCTACTTGACCAAATGTGATGTCCTTCTCCAGGGACTGGTCTCTCTTGAGAGCATTTCCAAAATGTGTGAAATGAAGCCTTCCCATCCTTGCCTCTCAGGAGGACTCTGGCTATCCTTTTTCTAAGATAGTGTTTAGCCTTTTAACAGTCCTCAAGTCTTGAGGGTTGCCGGGTGGAAGTCAAGGAAGCAGAAAGCTGAGTCAACTGTAGTGAATTCAGGCAATCCAGCTACAGGCAGCGAAGAGCAAGGCAGGTTGCCAAAAGTCAGCCAGATAACGGTACTGTGGTCCCCAGCTCAATCGATGTATATTCCAATAGCATGGCGAAGCAGGTCTTTAATCAACCTCAAACTACAGCAACACAGTCCATGGGTTAGGTGTCCCACAGATAGTGTAGCTTGCAAATTGATGCAGTGAACAAGCTAAGACAGCTGAACACTGCTCTGATCATCAAAGAACAGGAGACAGACAGGAAGAGCTCACCAAGTCATTTATCTCTCTGTCCTTTTAGTAATTCCACATGTGATTGGCCAGATTGGCACAATAAACCTATATATCACACTACTCTTAATTTCTATCAATTTTAGGTCAAAAATTCTTTCTCTTTTTGGCCCAATTCTCTTCCCATCAATTTCTCTATTTATTCTTCTTATACCCTGCTAAACTATACGCAGTTTAAATAAATTTAGAAATTTCTGAAAACTCACATTGATCCTCAGCTGTCTTTCCCTTTGTGCTAAGCAGTTTTCATACATGGTCTTACTATCCTAGCTTTGACCACCAGAAATCTCTCCATATACACTCAAGAATGTTGACATTAATACTTTAATTACAAAAAGGATTGGAATATAAGGCAAATGAATGAGAGAGACAGAGACATACCTTTCAATGAGTTGGTTTGTGTCAACATTTCCACACATCTTCATTTTTCATATTATTTTGTTGCTGTTAAGTGACATCAAGTTTGTTCTGACTCAGAGCAACAGCTTGCAAGACAGAGAAAACACTGTCCAGTCCTGCATCATCATCCACACAATTGTCCCTAAGTCTGAACTCAAGGTTTCAGCCAATGTGTCAATCCATCTTGTTTACGTCCTTCCTCTTTCCTCTCCTCCTCTACCAAATATGATGTCCTTCTCCAGGGACTGGTTTCTCCTAACAACATACCCAAAATATGTGAGATGAAGTCTTTAAATCCTTTTCTCTCAGGAGGGCTCTGGTTATACTTTTTCTGAGATAGCTTTTAACCTTTTAGCAGTCCATGATACTTTCAATATTTTTTTGCCAGCACCACAATTCAAATATATTGATTCTTCCTTGGTTTTTCTTGTTCAATGTCAAACTTTCTCTTGCACATGACATATTTGAAAATACCATGACTTGAACTAGGCATAGTTTCATTCTCAAATAGCATTGTTAGTTTTCAGTACTCTAAAGAGGTCTCATGCAACAGATTTACCTAAAACAACAAATCTTTGGGTCTGTTGACTGCGGCTCTCATGAGCACAGATTGTGAATCCAAGTAAGGCTAAATCCTTGACAGCTTCTGTCTTTGCAGCAATCATCATGACCTTACCTATTTGTCCATTTGTGGAGATTTTTGTTCTTATTTACACTGATTTGCAATCCATAGTGAAGGCTGAAATTCTTGTTCTTCATCAAGAAGTGTGTTGGGTCCTCCTCACTATATGCCCAAGGGCAATTATTTTCTTTTTTGAAAAATCTCAAAACACTCTTGAATTTCTTTAAATGGGATTCTAAATTACCCCTTTATTTTTAAAAAGACAGTCATTTAACTAGCATTCATTGAATGATGAATAATCCCATTCATCAATGCTCCAACATTTGCAAGAGTTGATGTCATGCTACTACATGATAGCCAAAAAGCACCTGGAGATCAACCACCACAACATCATGGGCATTCTGTGGCAGAAGGCCAAGGCAGCCAATGACAACAAAGCTGTCAGGCACCTTGTCGTGCTCTTGTTAGAAACCACACTGATCTCTTTTCTTCTGGCTTCTCCCTGGAGGATCCCAGACTCATTCCAATTGCATCTACCAGATGATCAAGTTTAGCGTATGCATAGAGGAAGATGAAGGGACAGCTGGAAAACCCAGTGCTGCTGTCTACATTGAGGTACCACTTCAGGATATAGCTCACTTGGAAGAAATAGATTCTGTTATTGTACTCTGAAACCTTGTCTGCTCTGTGTAATGCCCCCATGACTCTCTGGTCCTATTCCACCGGGCTCAATCTGCTGACAGTGTTTTTTACTTGACCTTTCTTCTTATGTGAAAGGAAGGTAGGTTGGGGGATGGGTTTAGATGCTAGAAATTGTGAGATGGTTTGTTTTGCTTATTTTGTTCTGAAACTAAAGCATGCAAAATAAAAGGAACCATTTTGTACCAAAACAAACATTGTGATTCAATACACAGCAGAACAAAATGTCCAGTAGTGGACCATCCGTACAGTCTGCTATACATATCCCCATTGTTATTGCCACTCTATATTTTTAATATCTTTCAATCCAGGGGGTTCATCATTCATTGTATTGGAAAACACTCTGCTGTGATCCATGTTTTCATTGGCTAATTTTCAGTACTAGATTGCCTGACATATTTCCTAGTCTGTCTCCATCTGGAAATTTTAATGAAACCTGTTCACTAGGGTTGACCTTCTTGTTATTTGAGATACCAATATCACAGCCTTCAGTCCCATAGAAACATACAGACCACCACATGAAATAGATTAATAGATGTCTGGGGTTCTTCAAAAGAGAGAAATCTTAAAAGAGAGTGATAACAGGGCTAAAATACTCGACCTACCATTTTAAGCCCATCAGTTACGCTCTTGAAGAAAGATGTGGAAATCTGCATCCATAAAAATTAGTCTTGTAAGGGGGTAGTTCTACTATACCTTATAGGATTGCTGTGGGTCAGAATCAATTCCATAGTAGTGAGGTTTTTCTGTTGCTGCTTTTAAAAGAGAGATACTGTTTTTCTATATCTGTTTTACAACTGGAGAGATTGAAACAAAAAGCTAAGCAACTCCCTCCAGTTCATATAATGATTAAGTGGTAGAATGAAAGTTCTAATTAAATGTAATTTTTATAAAATTCAGATAAACTATGTGTATTTTATTTTTCATAAATTCAGCTCATTTCCTCCTACTAGGTCATCCTCTATGCCGATTATTTCTCTTAATTTATTATAAAAGCAAATCAAAAGGTATTTTTCTCTTACTCAGAGCACTTAAGGATTCAACAAACATAACAGGATCGAGGATGAGTATAGTCATGCAGTTGTAAAAGTACTTTGGTGAGCCTTTTTTCCAAGGGAACTGGATTCCCAAGTCTCTATTTATAGATTAGGAAATTCTCCCTTTCCCAGGGGATCAATAACTATTTAGTATCATTATGTTTTCCCATCTTATTTCTAAGGGTATTATGAAAAGCTGCTATTTATTGATAATTCACATACACCAAGTGTGGTGATAAGGTTTCTTTGCCAACATGAACCCATTATGAACATGTGGGCAGAATTTAGGCTGTCAATCAATTCACAGCTTGATTGGAGAGACTGAGATAAGTGGCTTTCCGAGGCGGCCTCCTTCTGTCTTTCTCCCTGGAGGCAGACCCCACGATATCTATGCTCCATTTTCCTGTTGGTGAGCCACGTGTCAGAGACTTGCCAGAAACCGGCCAGAGATACATGTACCACCATTGGATCCACGTGACTTTCCATCCAGAAGCCTGTGCTCTTCCAAGTCTATAAGTGATACTACTCCAAAAGTTTGATGCTAGCCCATACATTTCTCTTCAGCCTCCTGCAGCCACAAGCAATGGTGCCTAACAAAGGAAGATCATGGGCTGTTGGGTATGAAGTCTTATGGGACCAACGGTGGGAGCTGCATCTCCAGGACACTGGCTGGCCTCAGCCATTCCTTACCAACACAAGTTGAAGCATAGAAAGAGAAAAGGAGGCCCCTTGGAAAGCCATTTATCTCAGTTGTCCACCAGTCAAGCTGCAGTTTGCTTTACAGTCTAAACCCCACCCACATGTTCCTAAGGAAGTCATCTTGGCACGGAAAACCTAACTGTCACAGCAAATATTTTTCTTCTAATAATTTACCATGAGAAGTAATCATATCAATTTATTTTAGAGTAAACTTTTCTAAATTTAAATGTCTCCCAAGTAGTTTCAGTGAGATAATTTTAAAGGTTTAATAGTTTTGAAGTAGGTATAATTATTTTTCATAATTAAGGATTTTTCACATGATCTTCAAAATACAGAGACGAGAAGACAAAGACTATTTCATGTTCAGGCAAATGTGCTGTATATACACGTGCACATATGCAAACACACACCAGTTTTATGTACATATGTCAACACGTGCACATATGTATGCATGTGCACATATGTATGTTGGAGAAATATACATTTAAACCAAATTATTTAGAAAAAATTAATTGTGAAAAACAAAATTAAAAATTCTAAAGTATTCATTACTATGCAAATTCTGTAACCTTTGCCGAGTTCAAGTACTGAAAGCATCTTAAGAAACGAAAACCAGTCAAGTAGTGAAAGAAACTCAACTATTAAAATGCATTTTTCTTTCCTTTTTTTTCCTTTCAGACTTATTCAAGTTCTAATATTATAAAACTAGATGGCATTTGTCTATTTTTCATTTGAAGGAAACTCAAGTATGAAGAAAGTGAGTGAACTTGTAATCAAAGTCTAACTGAACTCACTGCCCTTGGGAAGATTCTGATTCATAGACACCTTATAGGAGAAGGTAGAACTTTCCCTGAGGATTGCTGAGACTTCAGTTTTTTTTTTTTTACAGGAGAAGAAAGCCTCAATTTTCTCCTTCAAAAGCAAAATATAGACAGTTTTAATCTTCTTCCTTTGCCTTACAGCCTTGCTCCAAAAGTGCTATTAGAAAGCAGAACTGAAAAACATATATTTGCAAAAAATAACATCCCTAACTTTCTTTTAGGTGGTCACATGTCTCATTGTCAGTAGGCATGAATGAAACATTGTCCATGAATTCTATAAAATGCTTGACAATGATAAATATTCATTGAGAAAAACTGAGGTCCACTTGTGCTAGCATAATCTGTGCAAGACTTTGTCTTTGTTTCTCATTTTGTTGTCAAAGAGAGATAGCATGACTATCAATTTTACTAACAGGAGATGGCCAAAGTGTAAAACTAAATTATCATGCATGTCTGAAATTGCTCGATAATTTTTTTTTAAATCACTGCAAAGGACTTCCTTTTTCTTTGCAGGAATAATTGTGTGCACCTGCTTCTCAAAGCACAAAAACTGTTTTTGCTTTTGTGCACATCACATGATATGGAAAATTTGAGGACCACACAACCACATATTTGCATAATCAAATGGCAAACTGCAATTTATTTTAAGCTCATGGAGTCTTTGTTCTTCCTCATTCAACAATCATGCAAATTATGTCAAAACTATAGTGTCTATCTGACACTTGGCAGGGGGTTGGGGGGAGACTTAAATTTAGTTTGTATAACACTGCGTCAAGGACACGTGGCAGAGTAAATGATTCTAGGACACTCTACTGACAAAACTTCCTGTCTACACGTACATGTCAAAAAACACTTTTAGAATTTTTGCCACCTACACACCTTGTGCACATTACAATTTGTGTTCCCTAGGGAGGAAAATATAAAGTTTCCTGCTGATGATCCAAGAAATGTGAATAAAGTTGTTGGCAGATGGTTCACACATTTCATTCTGAAATATCTTATAGTGACAAATAACAAAGTGCATATAATTAGCTTTATGCAGATGGCATGCCAAGTGTTGATATTCATCTCTGCAGACTTTTTTTTTTTTACAAAGACTCTATTTTAAGAGTCAAGATTCAAAGACAGCTCTACAAAGAGAAACCAAGTTCAGATTTACCAGAAATTACCATGGATACCCAAGGAGACTTTCCCAGTCAAAGGTCCCACACCTTAGATGCATGCTGTATTACGTGGGAAAGAAGCCCCATTGTGATCTGTGTCTACACACAACTGATAGGAATGGGTTGCTTGTCTTGATTACGTTGGTCCCAGACATGAACCAGAGAATTTAGGGTCCTAAGCTCACTGTATTAAGTCACTGTGTTTTTTTTTTCTCTTTCTCCAACAAGCTAAGCTGATTATGGCTTGAACACCTGTAGTTCTTTCTACCAAGAATACTCTGTTTACAGGTAATTTCAAGGATGGGATCTCTGCTCAGTCCGATTATAGCTTAAAAATTATTTTCTCCAAATAGTTACCTAGACTAAGCAAATTCTGCTCATTTAGTCCCACTTCCTGGAGCCCAGATTATTTTCTCACCGCGTTTGCTCCTATCTGTCAGATAAGTGGTGGGTACTTTTTGTAATCTCTTTCCTCCGCCGTCAGAACTTCAAAATATTAAAGCCGGCTGAGCCCCGGTGGCTTAGTGGTTGTGCGCAGGACTGCGGCCCACTGGGAAGGAGGTTCAATTCCAGCAGTGGGGCTGGGCCTCCTACTCCCACCACCGGAGAGCAGTGATGCCAAAACAACAACAACAACAACAACAACAACAACAAAATATTAAAGTCAAGACATTCACTCTGTTTGACCAGTATTCCCATAATAATACTAAAGACAAAGAATGTGAAATCAAATCAAAATGCACAGAATACTAGAAGAGTTTGCTTCATTCAATTTCTCTTCTATTATTGTTTTTATAAGCATCCAGAACATCAGGTGGTTTAAATTATGCATTTGTGTTTTGTTCATTTTGAGGACATGTGCTTCACAAATATTTTCTTTCTTTATAAATCCTTCATATTTTGACTTGGGGGGAAGTTAACAAAGTAGATCACCAGCTTCACATCCAACGATTCTTCTTAGAGACTGCAATCTTTTCAGGGCGACTATGCTCACAATACCTACTTCCTGTGTTTTCTGCTTTCAGGCCTTCTCTCCTAAATCTTCTGAACTTTGCCCTTGGACAAATGCTGCTCCCTTAATCTCAAGAAGGACAACATAACAAAATATACAGACAAATTCACTGAGAGATGAGAAGAAGCATATTTCACTAATGCTATACTTTACCTTATAGATCCATCTATTTATTTGGCTGAAGTGTGAGCTGGTTCTAAAGCTTAATAGTGATCCAGGTATTAGTTGTAGTGACTCCGTTTTCTATTAGGCATCCTAATTTCTAAAGCGATGTCACTGTTTTTCAAGTAGCATGAATATACTAACAACAATAATCATTTTATATGCTACTCATTTCTGTGGTGTTATGTTTTTTTTTTTTGGTGTTATGTTTTAAAATGTCATTTTTTAAATCTATTACAATACTGAAGAAGGAAAAACTTTCAAATTTAAGAAGAGAATCCTACCAAGACTATTTTATTTTTTCAGAGATTAAAATGACAGGTCAAAACCAGGAAAAACAACTTTCCAAAAGATTTTAACAATTATGCAATTGAAATGTGATAGATTCCAATTCTGTGAAACCGCAATGGCTGATGGTGTGTGTGTGGACTTCTTACATTTACTCCACCATTTTCCCACAGACAAGGAGCACAAAAGTGTTATAAAGCAAAGTTTATTCTGTAATATTTTAATGAATTGCATCTCTTTGGTAAAAATAAACTTTGCAAATATTTTAATAGCCAGATTAGACCCAAAACCTAAGGAGGGTGGGGGAACTAGTCTTTGATTCCCACCAATCACTAGCTAATCAGATTGGTAAATGTGGTCTCTGTTTGATTTGAGTTTTGTTTCAAATTTTTCAGCCACTCAATCCAGGGCCTTCTAATGTGTGTCCTTTCATAGCAACCAGCAATGATAACTAGGTATCATCTAGCTTTCTGATCTCAGGGTGATTACTACTAATCTTTAGGTGATCCATTAATTGATTTCCTTCAACCTTGTTTCCTCCAGATAGAGACCAAGAGTTGCACCTTATATGGCTGGTCACAAGCTTCAACATCAGAGTTACTACTCACTAAAGATTTAGAATATTATCTCTGAGGACTATGTTAAGGCAATTGATCCTAGTGTTCCCCCAAGGCAATGGCCTTAATCCCTGAATCCCAGCAACATACTCTTTCGCTGTGTTCAGTTTTTGTCTAAGTTTTTACAAGATACCATGAGTATAGTTATAGTATAGTTAAATACACATGCGTAAATATATTCAGTCAAACACTTTCATAGGTAGGTAGGTTAAGAGTATGTGTGTGTGTTTGTGTGTGTGTGTATGTGTGTATGTAACAGGGAGTACCAAAAATGAGAAATAAAGAAAAAGATCAACAATAGAACTACTCTAGGCAGTGCACAGCTTTCGTAGTATGTATTTTTTCCAACAAGTTGAGCATTGACCAACTGATTCTTACTGCACCCAGTCACATCACCTAGCCAGAGTGAACTTTTTCATAAAAACAGTTTCTCTCAAACCTTTTTTTTTTCTTTGATGCCTGATTTAAGAGAACAGCATGGGACGGTGATAGTTTGTGTCCTGCTCAGGAAAAATGCTGCAGAAAGTGTTGTGAAGGTGCACACCGTATATAAGGTGAGATCTATGGGAAAGATTTGAGTGTATGAGTGATTTTCTTATTTCAAAAAAGCTGAAATGTTGATTCATAGCAAACCTTGCTCTGGATGGCCATCAACTTTCTGAAAGTGAAAATGTTGACTCATACAAGAGCTAAGTAAAGAGGTTCCAAAAGCAAGTAACACTTTCACCAACACATGAGAAGAAACAGAGAACCATACCAACGACCTCAAGGATAACCTGGATGCTTCAACAAACAGGAATGACAGTCAAAGAAGATAATCAGAAATAATGAAGAAACCCTGAGGATGCTGTCTGATGCTATGAAGGGAAACATGAGAGTAAGTAAGGGCCACCTGTCCTGTGGGAACAGATCCGGCATGCAGGGAAGTGAGGGAGATGGAGCCACCAACACAGACTCCCGAGACGAGGCTACAGTGCAGATCTAGCTTTATTGCAGCTTTTGCAAGACTTATATAGGTTTCATTGACCAATCAGACCATAATCCCTTGTTTCCAAACATTTTCTTATAAAGTCATGGGTTTGCAGCATGAAAAGCCATGGGCCCACACTATGAGCTATGTAAATGAGGTGTTATTGGCCAATGTATGTAAAAGAGGTATAGCTGGCTGAGCCAGTCGTCCAATCATATTATAGGATTTTGCCATCCAATCATTACTGGATCTAAGCTGTTACTATCAGAAGTTGGAAGCATTCTGATAGGCTGTGTTTCAGAGGTTTAAAGAAGAAGTCTATCAGGTGAGCTTGTCTGGGGGTCTTATTGCCTCAAGACTGAAGTTCAAGGGGTCATGAAAATGCAGGATACCCAGCAACTCCTGCTTGACTGAAGACAGGAGTACTCCAGGAGACTTGGAAGCATGGGCTCCAGCTACCCAAAGGCACGGATTACTACCCAGTGTCTTCAAGACGGCACCAGGAGATGCAGCAGCATCCTGAACTTTCTACACCTCTTTCCCAGATTGTGGCAGTCATGTGCTTCTGTTAATTTTATGATTGAAATGAAGGGGTGCAGTCTAGCCTGTTAATCTGGAGATAGCCATTGAGCAGCCAATGAGGCCTCTGTGTGGGCATGACTTTCTCCTGAGACTTCTGGGAAATCTTGAGATATTTTCCCTTGTGAGGATGAGAAGCTACCTTCCCCAGTTGTTGTGAGTTAGTCTCAGAAATGATTAATCACAGACAACACAGGATGGCGGCATTCAGGAGGCTGGAGTAGCCAACGGAAAGACCACATGGCTTTGCCCTGATGGAGCCAGACCTCTGAGGCTGGGGCAGCCACATGGAGGCCTCTACCAGCGATGAGTTGCTTCTGCCACTAAGGGATGCTGTTGATGGACCCTGAACCCTGAAAGCGAGGAGCCATGTGGAGACCCCTGTCGGTGCCCGGACTCTGCACCTACTGACTTGTGACTTCGTGAGTCAAAAGGAGATTTTATGGACTGATTTTGGGCATATCAGACTTGTGACTTTGCGCTTGACTGGGCTGGGATGTTTTCTCAATGTCCTGTTCTTCTTGAATATAAAACCATTCTTTACATCCATATACATGTCTATGAAATTTGTTCCTCTAGTCCACCTGGACTAACACACAGATCCACATCAAAGAATACATTTTTTTTTTATTTTAAATCCCAGCTATCCAAAAAATCCTTCCTGACCAAGTATGGGCCGAAGAGCAACACTCACTGAGCACAAATGAGAGAATATCATATAGAATAACTACACCAAGAGGTCAACAAATGGAAAACAGTCCCCAAGATAGCATTGACTCAATGGTTTAAAGAAAACAAGAATGAACCACACACACAACATCCCCTTGAGAAAGGAGGTAGGAAAACACCCAAAACAAAAGGTTCAAGATGACATCATAGAGTCCACAGATGGATGTAATAACTCTGGATGTCAATGAACTGAACGTGTCCATTAAAAGATAGAGACTAGTGCACTGGCCTAGAAAACACAACCCATCGATCTGCTGCCTACAAGATACACATCTCAAGCTTGCAGACAAAAATAGGCTGAAGATAAAAGGCTGGAGAAAAATATTCCAAGCAAATGGCAATTCAAAAAAAGTAGGGGTTGCAATCCTAATCTCAGACAAAATTTATCTCAAGGTACAAGCCATAACAAGAGGTAAGGAGGGGAACTATATTATACTCAAGGGAATAGTAGACCAAGAACCAGTGATAATAAATAATGTGTATGTACCCAATGAGAGACCGCCAAAATTTGTCAAACAAATGTTTCCAAAGATGAAAAAGGAGATCACAGGCTCAACCACCATAGTAGGGAACTTTAATATACACCTCTCCAAGAAAGAGAGATCACAGGGAATGCGCTTATAAAGGAAGCTACAGAACTAAATTCTACAATTAAGAGACTTTACCTGAGAGATATTTTCAGAGTCCTCCACATTTTGCTTTCTTCTCAAACGCAGATGGCACATATTTGAAGATAGACCATATGCTGGCACATACATTGAGACTGTGTAAATGCAAGCACATTGAGGTCACTCAGAATTCTCTCTCAGACCACTATGCCGTGAGGTTGAAAATAAATAAAAGGATGGGTAAAAAAATAAGGACAAAAATATGGAAAATGATTAACTCTCTACTGCTAAATGATTGGGCATTGGCCCAGATCAGACTACTTGTTTCTGTATCTACAAATGAAGAGAGACATGAAAGGGCAGCGATTTGATGACATAGAAGGGATGAGAAGAAAAAATGAGGGAGATGTTGTCAGTCATCTAAATAGATGAATTTGAGAAATCATTCTAAGAATGGAATCACAGATTTGACAAATGCATTAAGTGTGATGAAAGTACTTTGAAAGTGATAAGTTTGCTTTGTTAAAAAACACAAAACAAAAGCTTTGAAAAAGAAAATTTTGTTTTTTTGTGTGTGTGTGTGTATTCTTTCTTTTGTTCCCCACACAATTGACCTATCTGTGTATCTACTTGTAAATCATCATTATTATAGGATTTTATTTGCAATGGCATTTATATCTCTTACCTTTAACTCTAGTACCCCCCCAGTGGTTCTTCTTACTTCCAAATTTTTCTAACTAAAAAATTATTTTATTGATAATATCTAATATAATGGGCAAGAGTATGATCCAAGAGATCAGAGACATAGACTTTTCATTTTGTTTTTCCCCCATAAATTTATTATTGCTATTATTATTTTAAACTGTCATGTCTGAGGTAAACTGCCTATAAGAAAAAAATACATATATAAATTTGCAGGTTGTCTTGTTCTTTTAATGAATGCCATCTCTTCAGTGGTGCAATATTTTCTGATAAATTGCCGTATGTTTTCCTTATACAAAGCGCTTCATGTAATATTTTATTATTATCTTTCAGCTAAATGAATTCTTGAGAATTCTTTTTGTTTCTTTAAACAATTTGAGTGTTTGTTTTAATCCAAAATCGTGTTCCAGATCTCAAACATTTGCACCTCTGGCTGAAGACAGGAACAGCTGAAAATTTTGAGAACTCATTCAGTGAAACGTAAACAACAGGTTTAAAGTACCAACGTGGAACATTGCTTTCTTCCCCAGTGTCTTTTTAATTGTTAAATTTAAACGCTTTAGACTGAATATCCATAAAATGTAATGATTGCCTCAGCTGGGATCCTGCTGTCTTCCAATTTCTTCATATATTTTTTAAAAATGCAACTGTTTTGTTTGTAAAGATGCTGCAGGTTCTATGTATTTTCTCCACTTGCTTAGCTTTCTGTTCACAGGGGAATCTTTATAATTGCACTGTTTTCAACCATCAGTGCAAAAAGTTGGCCACATTAATGTCACCAAGTCTCTAAACTCTTAATCTGCACGGGCTCCAGTGGGCTTCAAACTTCTGTGAGTGGAGAACAGCTGATCTGGAATTGCTCCCTCAAGGAAAGGCTTCCTGAAAAGCAGGTTTCTATGTGATAGCACTGCAGACGACACGGAAAGCCCAGTGAGTATATGTTAAAGATCAGGCTCTAGACCTGCAGTCTCATAAATGAGAATAGCACTATTCATTTCTGGTTTGTTGACAAGTACCGCTTGATGGAATTATCAGCTAGGTTATATGTAATCTACTATGGTAAATAGCATGAACTCAAAATGAACTAGAAAGGTCTTGTCTTCATTTTTTTTAAAAAGCAAAAAAGAAAACAAAAAGAAAAGTTGGTTACTAATTTTCTCTCATAGTTTGAGAGACCCAAGCTAAATCTTTTTCTCTTTATTCATGTCATATTTCCAGGTTCAGCTCCAGCATCATTGACTCATCTGAAACATCTAGCTCTGTTTAAGCCTCATCAATCTCTCTTTTCTCTGCACTACTATTTTATTTCTGATGGATACCATTATGTCAAACTCTAACCTGTTTTCTATTTGATGCATTTTTATCTGAAAAGAGATTGTGCCTTCTTTTTCTCCTAATCCCAGGAGTCCTGGGAGTGTTGCTCTGCTAGGTGCAATACTCAAAACCACAGTATTCCTCAGTAGAAATATGGGGTTTTATATTCCCATAGAGAGATACAGTGTCAGGAACCCATCAGAGCAGTTCTACCCTGGTTTATTGGGTCACTGTGAGTCCATCGCGATGCATTTGTTTATTTGCTTTGTAATTCCTGGTACACAGTCTTTTGTTTATTTTTTTCACATTCTTTTATTTATGTATGAAGTGGGCATCCAATTAGATCTCATAATGGAAATATATGCAACCTATGCTTCAAAAACTATGTTTACTCAGCGGAAAATAGACAACAGTCTCCACCTCATTATGAATTGGATCTTCTGAAATAATCACTGGTTTCTAAACCAGTTCAGAAAGGAAGAATTGAAAATTTCCATATCCTCTATTCTATTGATTAACTGATTTTTAATCCCAAGCCCAGGGTCCACTAATCTGATGTGAAAAGCTCGACTCCTCTGCTTCTCCCCATGGCTCTCTCATATGCTATTAATTTTCTTAGGGGTGCATCAAGAAGCCCAAAACATCACTCTGCTAAAAATGCATGCAAGAACACTTTGTTCTATTAACCTGACATTCTGTGTTGCTCACCCTTTCAACACAGACACTGAAGAGAAAATGGGTGCAAAAGCAAATATGCTGAAGAAAGCTGATGGATGATGAAGTGCCTGGATATTACCAGATATAGCATCGGGGGTTTGAAATTAAATAAGAGGCCATGTAACAGAGAAGCAGCAATTCCATAGCAAAGAAGCACTCCAACATGTGTGATCATGAGGTGTTGATGGGTTCAGATAGCAAGCATCAGAAGACCCAAAATAGACATATTGTTGAGAATGTGGGAGGGTGGAGTGAAGACACAAAAAATCTGTAGACAATTTCACATTTTCTCACAGTAGGGTCAAAAGGAAAGGAAGAGTCAGCCAGGATGCAGTGTAGAACCAACAAAACACACAACATTCCTCTGGTTCCTTGACCTTCCTCATGCTCAACATCATGACTCCAGCTGCAACTTGTATACTAGTGTAGTCAAAAGATCTCAACACAGGAATCGGGGACAGATAATCCCCTCACAATTAGAAATGGAAATAGCAATACCAAGAGGGTAGGGAAAGATAGGCAGAGAAGGGAGAGAAAAGGGGGAAACAATTTTACATCCCCCTTTAACATCCCCCCTCCCCATAAAAGGGAGGGGGCAACAAATGTGGTGAAGGGAGATAGCAGTCAGTGCAAGATATGGAAATAATAATAACATAATTCATCAAGGGCTCATGGGGTTCAGAGAGTGAAGAAAATGGGAGAAACAAGCAAATAATACCGAAGACAAGACTCACACAGAAAGAAATAAAATTTTTAGAAAATGATGATGGCAACAAATGCCAAAATATGCTTGATACAATTGATATATGGACTGTTGTAAGACCTGTGAGAGCCCCCAATAAAATTACTTTTATAAAATACATAGGCTTAATCTAATCATGAGGCCTTATCAAAGCAACCTTATCAAAATGAAAGTAAAATCTTCAATTAAATGTTCAGAGCCTGATAAATTCTATATAAAGTTTCTGTGCATCAGGAGCAACACAATGGTAGTAAGTTTAGTGGTGGTAAGGAAAATCAAAGGAGAAGGAGAAAATGATGAAGTAAATGTGATAAAAATATTCAAAATGGTGAAAGAGTACAAGGATATCATATGAATTATACTTTAAACCTATTCTATATGTATAATTATATTTCAAAATGATAAACTTAGTCTTCTTCTTGTCTCCTGATCTAGGAGGAGAGAATGGCTTCTTAGACCGAGGGTCAGTGAACAGAGGAAGCTATTCAATGAGATGAAGTGCTGCATGGATGCCCTCATGGACTTGACCAAAGCGATCAATGTCAGATGATTCAGGATGGTTAGCATCTTGTTCCGTTCTACCCAGGGTTGCTATGAATTGGAACCTAACAACAAACTTGATGAGGAAGGAGATTCAGAACCTGTTCAATTGTTCTGGTGCAGCTAGAATAAAAAAAATACCACATGTGAGGGATTTTAGCAAACAGTTAAAAAAGTGAGAAGTTCAAATTCAGAGCTCTGGCTCCATCAGAAGACTTTCTTCTTTGGGGGCCTGAGTCAATCGATTCTTGTCTGTGTTCCGTTTTTCTTTAGAAATCTCATGGCATGCATCTTTTGTGCTTCCTTCTCTGTGCCTCCCATGTTTAGTTTATCTCTGAAATTTGATTTGTGTAAGACACACCCTGTGGCTTCAGTAGCATCATAAAGAAAGCCCTATTCCCAAATGGGATACTATCCTTATGCATAAGGGTTAGAATTTTGTACATACGTCTGGAAACACAATCTAATCCATGATATAGTGACTCTGTAATTGTCCCAAGGTCACAAAACTAGGGAAGGGCATGTTCAGAATTTGAGTTCATATTGCCTATTTTTAGAGATCATTCTCTATATTTTTGAGCTATGTGGCAGGTATACTATACACACTGAAGATTAAAGCCAGGTTAGTGATGATTTGGTGATGCATGAAGAGATAATATTTTTTCAGTACCATCGGAGTAATATATTTGCAAGAGAGCCTTGAAAACCTCTCTGGTTTTCATGTATTTATAATGAAGTGTAGCACTTTCTCAGGAAGGATAGATAAAGATTTGTTCTTTCTTTTTCCCTTTACTGCAATGGGACAATTTAATGAGAAATAATTTAAATACACCCCCCCCAATTAGTTGAACTCACTTAGTGGCAATAAGTATATTTCAGAATTCAAAAAGTTAGAATGTCATAAGTATCAATTCATATGAAACAAATAAATTCTCACATGTTTACATTCTGATGTTTAATTGAAGAATTTCAAAATGATATTAAATTTTTTGTAATTTTCTGAACTTCTGGACTAATCCAAACAGTAATGTCAAGATTAGCGCGTATTTCTGAGTCATCACTGTTTTATACATAAACAATAAATATATTTTGAGTAAAAAAATTTATGTGTTGCATTGCTTTACAATTCTGGACAGATACATGCTGTGGTCTATTAATAGTTAAGCTAATTGGCCAGAATAAAGAAAATTCATTTCTGGAAAATTTGAGTTTGGGGTCAATGCTTGTAATAAGCAGTGAAATATTTTATGCTAACTGTGTAGGAGAATACAAAAACACTATCTATTGCTTTGAGGTTTGAAAGCGTCAGTTTTATGGATATTATACCAGAATCTATAATGTTCTACAGAAATTGTTTTGAAGGATGCGGGTGGGAAAGATTACAGAGTACATTAAGAGCAATATTGGACCTTTTGTGTCCAAGATAAACTTAATTGATAAATAATAATAAACTTAAATGATTCTCTACAAAATGAAGTAAAGAATGTGCTGAGACATATGTCCAATAAGTCTTAAACTGAATAAAATTCAGTCCTAAGAGCTAAGCATTGGAGTTTTGTTAGATTGATGGCCAATTCATAAAAAAATTAAGTGGTTAAACTTTACTGTGGGGAGTTTATAAACCATTCATGAGTATCCTTCTTGTCTTGTAGTTTTTGGAAACCAATTTTAGTTCATGTTCAGTTTTAACACTAATAGGAGCTTTATGAAATGGCCCCTTCATAATCTTTGATTGGTTGGGAAACTCAAGCCATTGCTTTCCAGCATTTGCTGTGTGCTAGATGGTTTTATGTCAACTTAAAGGTGTATATATGTTTAAGGGTGGAATCCAAACTGTCAATCATATCATAGCCTGGTGGTGCCTCCTTGTGGGTAAAGCACTCTTATAAGGAAAACCCTGGATATCTCCTACTCTCACTCTCAGTCTTTCCCTTCCATTCTTGCTGGGACTCTACCACTGACCCTGGGAGCAAGCAGAGCTTTCTGCCAACCTTGGATCCACATGCGTCTGCCTCTACCAGCTTGTGACCTTTCTGTATTCCACATCATTGCATGAGACTGCATCAGTCTGAAGAAAGACATAAGGACACTAGTATCAGACTTCGGTTTGAGTTGGACTGGACTAGGCTGCTATATATATATATATATATATATATATGAATGTATATATTACACATAATCATTTCTTGATATAAGACACATGCTATACATTGAGTGTCAGTATACTTGTTTCTCTAGTCAACCTGGCCTAACACATGCTGAATATTAATAATAGTGGTCTCTTCCTCGTTAGTTTCGGGGTTGATAATTAAAGCTACAAATTCCTATTAGAATTTCTTGCTTCCTGAAATCATTAGATAGAATCATCAGTCTAAGATGATCTTGAACATTATAATTTAATACCGACAATATAAAGAAAGAAATGCAAGACAGAAATATGCTAGTCAAGCACAGTCTCTTTTAAAGAAATAGCGTGCTGATTTCATATAGAACTTTAAGTTCAGGGATTGGAAGATTTGAAAATAAGGATCTGGTAGATTTTTTCAGAGGCATGTGTGTGATATAATTTATTAATTGGCTGACGTACATAGAATGTTTCTTGAAATACATTCGTTTTAAATTATACAATTAAAAACAAAAGAGAGGAGACGACCATTAATTGGTTGCTTATAAGAGTTGGAAGCAGTAACCACTCCAGGAAGCAAACAATGCTTTCTAACCCTATAACTGCATAGTCTTGGGAAGCCACAGATGCAGCTTTCACTGTGCGCTAGGGCGGCTGTGAGTAGGAACGTACTTGGTGGCAGTGAGCTTGTTGCTTTGTTCATGTCAGAACAGAATTTTGCTGCATAGGTTTTTAGTGGGGATGCTTTTCGAAAATAGATCTTCAGGCCCTTCTTTGAGTTACTTATAGGTGAACTGAAGCTGAACTACTAAGGTTTTAGTTAGTAGCCACAAACTTAACCATCTGTGCTCAAGGACCTTGCTTTTTAACATAGCTGCAAAACCACCAGTCATTTGCTGAAAAGATTGGAATGTTCTTCATTTTCCGTCTTTTGCTTTCCATTCTTCCCAAACTGCAGCAGAGAGTAGAGATGTTCAAGATCAGAATTTTGCAATTTCAGCCCTGGTAGTGGAATGGGTAACAAATTGAACTGTTAAACAAAAGGTCACTCAATGGGAGAAAAGTGTTCCAATAAAGATATACAGCTTCAGTAATCCTGAGGGGCAGTTTCTCTCTGTCTTATAAGGTCACTAGGAGTCAATTTTATGGCAGTACATTTGTTGGTTTTCTAGCACTATTGATTATTTTTGGTTTTTTATAGGGAAGTAGTTTTGATTGCGCACCTACAAAATAGCAAATAAAACCATTGTAATTTTTGGACTAGTCCTGATTATGTGGACAGTAGCACTTAGAAAATTAGAGAGGGGCTGAGCCCTGGTGGTGTAGTGGTTGAGTGCCGGACTGCAGCCCACTGGCTTGGTGGTTCAAATCCAGCAGCAGCTCTCCAAGAGCAAGGTTGGGCTTCCCACTCCCACCAGAGGGCAGTGATGAATCCCCCGAAAAAAGATAAAACTTCAAAGAAAATTAGAGTGAATTAGGGTATGGTCCTTCAGATTTAGTGTAGGAAAAAAACCAACTAGTTCTTTCAATTTTTTTCCTTTGTATAATTTTTCTCTATGTAATTTATTTCCTTCTACATTATTTCTTTCTCCTTTAATATTTCTTTGTCTTCAAAATCCTTTATGTTCTGATCTGTAAATTCTGCATCTTTGTGGGAAATACCAAGTTGTAAATTCAATGTACTTGCCTGATGGACCAGTTCTGATTCAATCTTTTCTATAGGATGCTCCTAACCAAATGATTATAACTCAGATACCCTGTACACAGGTTCCCTAAACCTCTTTTCAGATATAGGTCAGATAGAGGAAGATTATAATTCTTATAATTATAGTATTATAATTCTTGGGTAAATTGTGTAATTTTACATCACTGTATGTACCACAGCTATTGGTTGAGAAAAAAATCATCTGTAGGTAGTCTGCCTTGAATGTGGCAATGTCAACTTGAATAAATCACAGTTGTCATTTTAGAAGGTATACTTCTATGTATCCGACTATCAAAGGAGTCCTAGTGGCTAAAGGGTTACTTGTGGCACTGCTAACTACAAGGCCAGTGGTTCAAATCCATCAGCTGCTTTACAAAAGAGAGATGAGGTTTTCTGGTCCTACATGGATTTAGATTCTTAGAAACCCCCATAAGTGTCCTGTAGGGTCACTATTAGTTAGAATGGATTCATGGTGAATTGGATGCTGGTTTTGTGTTGATGATGATGCTCTAAGGCACTATTAAGTATAGCGGGATATTTAAAGGAATTCTTTTCAAAGCAGCAGACACACACTTTTCAGATGAAATAATTTAAAAATTAGTCTTTGAATAATATGATCATCATCCAAGTTTGGGAATTATTTCTGTAGTATACCAGCAGTTTACTTTTGTCAATGTTTGTAAATGTTCAAAGTTTTCAGAGTGAGAAACAAGAAAATATTTTAATCTACATCCGATAATGATGGCAGCAGGCATGTGAAGGTGCATGGCACAGTATATGTATTCATGTATTATGAAAAGTGATGTACAAGCCCCCAATAAAATGATTTAAAATTCTTTTTCCTTCAATCAACAGTGTAACCTGTGCTTAAACGCTCTGGAACCTGGAGTGAATGCTGCTCCTCTGTGAATGCAAGTTCATTCAGGCATCCATATCCATAGTAAGCCTGTTTTACCCATGTTGAAAATATGCTCTGGTACATATTCTGTATCTTGTATTAACATAGACTAATGTTCATTGTTTTCAGCAACATCATATATGAGCTTTTTGCTTCTCTAGTGATATGTACTTTAATGTAAACCAAATTTGCTTTTAAAATGATGAAACTCTCTTGATGGAATTAAAGTATTTTCATAGTCTTCTCATTCCTGTTTCTTGAAATTATCAAAAAGTCTATGTAACCTGATATAAATGATCAGTAAATTCAAAAAAAGCATTTTCAGGATTTTGTCTTCTATCAAAATACCAATAGCCTCCTACTCCCACCACCGAGAGCAGTGATGCCCCCCCCCAAAAAAAACAAACAAAATACCAATAGCTTCTCCATTTCATAACTTGGCTGATGTCTTCTATTTTTTTTAAAAAATCTATTTTATGCCAATCTCACTTTAGTTACCTCCCAAATCATATTCTTTTTCTTAATGCTTGTCAAATGGTCAACCTCGGCAGTCCTTTGTCACAAACAGCTTCCTGAGATATTCATAGAGCTTTATGGCCTTCTACATGATGTCTGTGTCTAGCGTCATATTTGACTTGGTTTTTTATTAGAACCTTCACTGGTATGACTTAACTAGATATACTATTGGAGTATCAGTAATTTAGAGTTATAGTTAGAGAAATTTGAATAATATCCCCAATTAACAACTGATTTAATGGCACAACAAGCTTAATAAGATCATGCTTTAGACCTGGTCTACAATGAAGTCAACATCAGGGTGGTAACAATTAAGTTGAAGTCATAAAAGCTATTCAACAATTATACAGTCTAATTACTAACAAGAGTATATATATGAATATATATATATATATATGCTCAAAAAAACTGAAGAAATTTTTTAAGTCTGTGGAATCCAAAATAAAGCCTTGAGTATATTAGACTTTAATGACTTCAGGCCAGAAATGTGCTAAACCATCGATAACAGTATACATGAAGAAAACAAAGAATTTTAAAAGAGAAAAACATATAGAGAGAAAAGACCAAAATCGATGTCCAAAAAGACTCTAAAGCTTTTTCTTGAATATAGAGTATCTAATGGTAACAGAAGAAATTATTAGATAAACAAACTAAGCAAAAGACTTTGAAAGGTGGTTTGAGAAGACAAAGTTTTATAATGATCTGTGCAAAGAGTAGCTTTAAAGAACAAAAGACAATAGTATGCTCATGACTTCTCTTGCTGAAAAAATTGAGGAAAAGTTCATCTTGAATTGAAATATTGAAGGTTTCTATGAGAAAAATATTGAATGACATAAGAAGCAGTTACAAAGGATAAAATGAAGAAGTCACTGTACCCAGAAGTGACCAACGGTCTACTATTTACAGAGGTAACATATAATTAAGGACCAATAATGAAGAATTCCAAGGTAAACTGAAGACATCTATGGAAGACATACTTAAAGGAATACAAGGTGATAAAAGAGAATGCAGAAATTATCTAACTACCATTAATATCACAAACAAGTAAAGCCTTGCTAAAGGTAATATACATTTTTATAGCTATACACAGAAAGAAACTGCCAGAAATTCAAGCCTAATTTGCAAGAGGACATGAAATAAGGGATATCATAGTTGATGTCATGCAGATCTTGACTGCAAGTAAAGAATTAGAGAAGTATATTTGTCTGTGTTTTATTGGCTATGCAAAGGTTTGACTTAGGTAATTTATAAAAGAACTATGTACAACATAACAAAGAGAGACTTCAAGAACATTTCTTTGAAATGATGAGGTACCAGTACATAGACTAAGAGGCAAATTTTTGGAAATAACAAGGGGACATTAGTCTAACATAAAGAAATATGTAAAATAGGGTTATATCCTTTGATCACACTTATTTAATCAATATACTGAACAAATAAACCAAGACTCTGGACTCTATGAAGAAGAATATGGCATCAGGAGTGGAGGAAGACTCTTAATCCAAGATAAACAAAGAACACAACTCTTTACTTTGAACAGTGGTTCTCAACTTTCCTAATGCCATGACCCTTTAATACAGTTCCTCATATTGTGGTGACCGCCAACCATAATGTCTTGCTCCAGGATATAATCTCTCCTAAAAACACGTCCAAAATATGTGAAATGAAGTCCCATTATCCATACCTCTAAGGAGCATTATGACTGTATTTCTTCCAAGAGAGATCTGTTGGCTTTATTTTGCAGTCCAGGGTATTTTAATATTCTTTGCCTGTGCCATAGATCATTTTCTTGGACTCTCTTACTCATTGTCTACCTTTCATATTCATATGAGGTCAATGAAAATGCCATGACTCTAGTCAGTCACATCTTAGTCCTCAACATGACATCATTGCTCTTCAGCATATAAAAAAGTCCTTGTGCAGCTGATGTACCAACTCAATAAGTCATTTTGACTTTATTGACTCGTGACATCCAGGAGATACATTGTGACTCTATCAGTCAAAGTAAACTGCCCCTGTGAGTGTCTGAGACGTTAGCTCTTTTGTGTTGTCTGTTAATTAAAATGAGTATTATTTTATTTTGGTTTAGTTTTCTATTTGATTTATTTTTACCAGTTTTTTAAGCATATATTGCACATGCCATACAATAGTTCAATCATAGTAAAAGGGGTTATGCAATCATCACCAAAATCAATTTTAGAATATTTTCTTCTTCCTTGTATTTAGTGTTATTAATTCTCCATTTCCCCAAACCTTTTCTGCCATACCCACAAAAAGCCATTAATCCATTCACAGTCTCTATAGATTTACTTATCCTAGATTCCATAAACAAGAATGACATATCCATCCCAAATCAACAACAATAAAAAAAAACAGAAGCAATAACAAAGTAACACAGGAAAAAAATAAAGCAAAAAGGAAGCAGAAAATATGATGTAGAACAAACGTAATCTAGGTCTAAAGGGAGGTAAAATAATAACGTGTTAAATTTCAACCTAACAGCATCTGTGGTAATTTACATTCCAATGCACTCTGCCTGATAGCAAGGCGATTCACATGCTTAGTCTATAATCAGAAGCGTTTCAGTGGAAAACCTCAGCTTTATCCAAGGGATTGCCTGTTAGTTTTGAACTGTTAATCTTGCAGTTACCAGACAAGCACATAACCATGAAGCTGTGAGGGCTACAGGTGGGCAGCTGACTCAAGTTTAAAATGCATGACTTCAGGGGTTTTGTTTTGCTTCAGGTGGGATTATGCCTTCATGTCGTTTTATTTGAAAATTTAGAAAAAGTGCTATCCTGAATCTCATTTCCAGAAGATAGTTGAATATGTACTAGACACTTATGCTGTCACTGTTTGGAGATAGGTTAATTTGAGTTTATTTTAACTTGGTTGATTAAGATAGAGTTGACCATATAAAATGTACTAATATAAATTCTTCAGTTTCCATTTTTTTCAAATGATGTTCAAGGATTTCAAGAGTAGGAAGCATAATATTTTCTATAGCAATGTGTTAGACAGGGTTCTCTAGAGAAACAAAACTAGGACACTAGCAATTCTCTTTATATATTTATATAGATAGAAGGATATATATATATATATATATATAAACATAAGAAATAAACAGTTAACTAATCTGTAAAGCTGTACAAATGACTCAACGCAACTCACTTGTGTGAGACAGCTGGTAGACGGGCAGTCCTTGGAGTCTTGGGGGCCACTGAGCAATCCTCTGTAGAGCAATTCAGATTATCCGGCTGTAAGCAGCAAACAACAAAGCAGGTCACTCAGCAGTCAGCCAAATGACAGAGTCCAACAGTTCCTAGCTCAAGAGATGTATATTCCAAGAGCACGGTGAAACAGGGCTTGAAGGAACCTCAACTCACAGCAACACAGTCCACGGTTTAGGTGTCCCATGAGTAGTGTCACTTAGAGATCAAGGCAAAGGACAAACAAGGCAGCCAGCTCGTCCAAAGTTCCAAGAGCAAGATATCAAGGGAGGAGCTCGTCAAGCCATTTTTTTTCTGCCCTTCAATTGATCTTACCTATGTTCATTGGCCATGTTGTTATAACAGATCCACCTATCTTCTTCGGCAATGTTGGCACAACAAGGGTATCTATCACAATCAATGAGCAATTACAAAAACTTTTTAATTAGATTGATCAGATGTTTGTGTTTGGAAAAGAATAATTCTCTACATTAAATATATTCAGTTAATCACTCTTTGAGGCTCACATATATCATACCAGAATAGAAATAAATGCTCAGAATGGTGCACCTTGTTTATATGTTAGTTACATTTGAGGCTATAAAGTTTATATAACCATGACTAGTTATACATTTTTATAAATATTTCTCAAATTCCTTGCATTTTTTCAATCACAAAATTCAAAAGTCTGTGTTCACTTAAGTCATAGAAAGAAAGACATTTATACTACTCTCATTTTAGAAACAGGGGCCAGATTAATAATTAATTCAAATCCTACTAGTTATACAGAAAAATACAGTGAGTAAATATTTCTCTTGTTGCCTATTTGAGAGTTTGTAATCATTCTAATTAGAAACTTTTCACGTTTTTGGCACATCTACAAAACCTGAAAATATCGCTATTATGTTGTTAAATAGATTCCAAATTAACACACAAAACAAAGACACCATTACTGAAACATCATTAAACCTTCCAAAATGTCAAAGCTATCATATTGTTACATGGTGATTCCAAAATACAGTATACTGAACATTTCTCAGAAATTTTAACAATAGATGATAATGTAAGATCAACACATTTGCATAATATTTTCAATAAAAAGAAAACTACAATAATATATCATTTCCACCTGTCTTTGGCTGGGTTCGCTAGAGAAGCAAAATCAATGATACTTGTATGCGTATAGAAAGAGGCTTATATCAAGAAATGGCTCACACCATTTTAGAAGAGGGCAAATCAAGTCCAATTCAAGTCTGTGTGTCAGATGGAAGTGGAAGGCTTCTCTTGACTCCTGTATTTGCAAGAACTAATGAACAGGAAGCAAGGAGATGAAGCAGGAAGGACACAGGCTGGTGGGTTCCCAGCTGAATTAATCTGGAATCTGTCAATTGAACACCATTTGGAAGTCTGCTGATATCTCCTGGGATGGCAGGAACTATGTCAGAAAGTTCGTAATCCAGATGCAAGATTCAAATCAAGCAAGAATATTAAGATAGATTTCACGCACTTTCAGTGTATACTGAGTAGCCCACACTTCGAAGAAGCCTCCCTTAATCATATCAAGTCTGTGGCCAAATTACAGGTCTATTCTTTCTCAACCGTTTGGCTAATTTGCAAAAAACTCTCACCACAAAGTTGATCACACTGTTCTATTTTATATTTTGAGAGAATCCTGGCCCCCTCAGGTGGACATTGAGTCTAACCTAACTAAAAAAGCAAAAACAAAAACCTAACCTGTCATACATTCTATTAAAAGAGTAGGCCAACAATTCAGAAGTGGTAACTGTGATTAAATGAATAGTTTCTGCAAAGTTATCCATGTCTGAAAGCCACAATCATTGTCATGAAATTGGCCCCAATTATAATGATCCTACATAAGGTCTCTGAGGTTATGTAAATCTTTCTCCCAAGAAGTAGTTGAGGGACTCAAAACATCCTCTTTGCAGTTAGTAGTCCAGTACTTAGCGGAAAGGGCTACCAGAGCTCCTTGTCCTAACTCCCAGAATCTGTGAATATTTTACCTTGTTAAATGTGATGGTGCAAAGACAAGTGAAAGATCTTGAGAAGAGAATATATTTAGGTGGGATCAATGTAGCCACAGGATCAATATAGATGAAAGAAAAGCAGCAAGAAGGCAGAAGGGGGTATATAATGGAAGCATGGATCATAGTTGAAGATACTATGTGGAAGCCTGTTGGACATGGATGGTTTCAAACTTCAGTACTTGTAAGTAGCAACCCAACTCCTACCCACTCCACCCAGACATCCTCAAATACTAGCACTCATGAAAACCCCTTTCTGCTTGTGTAAAAACCCAAACTGCTGTCATTGAGCCTTAGCGGACTCACAGCATCACTGTTGGACAGAACTGCCTTACAGCCTTTCCAAGACAGTCCTCTCTCCACAGCAGCGACAGCCATAGTCTTCTCCTACCTGGCCATTGGTGGGTTTGGATCATCACACTTTCCATTAACAATCATACACTTAACCACTATGCAAACAGCACTCCTTAGGCATCAACATCTCAAATCGACTGTCATGCAGCCTAATCCAACTCAGAACAACATTTTAGATGTTTCTAAGATGAGTCTTCTTTGAGACAATCTCATATTTCTTCCCTGGAATAGGTGGTGGGTTTACATGGTGGACTTTACAATAAGCAGACTGATGCTTATCCCACAGTACACCCAAAGCATTAGGCTTCTTAAAAGTTCATCATTGTGATTCAAAGGTCTACTGGGGAGGTAAAGTTCATTTCAGTTCACACACCTGGGTTTTGTTTTGCTAGAGGAACAAATTGTATGAGGAAACTCATTCTTCAATGCTTGTAATTGATGAAAGCACCAATATAGAAGTAAGATTAATTTTATTTCTCTCCAAATTAAAGATCATTAGCAATAGAATTAAGTCACATGATCGATTATTTGTTTGCCTTTTTTTTTCCTAATCACGGTCTAATTCCTACATCCGTTTTTAGAAATTAAACTTAGAATTTAGAATATTTAAGGAAATTTTTGGTTTTTATTTCACTAGAAATTGAAGAATTATTGAAATTATGAGCTAATTATTTTCACCCATGAATACCACATGTATTCTTTACAGCCATAGCTTTGGTCTTTCTATTTTATAAAGGTAAAAGATAAGAGTCTTTGAAATTGCTGCTTACATTAGCCACTTCCATTTTCCATATTTTTGCAAACTCTTAAGGGCGCTTATAAAAATGTATCTCATTGGTTCTTCTGGAAATCTAAGGGGAAAAGTAGCCCACTGGGCGCAGAATTGTTAAAGCAGTCTAAAATCATTTTATAATAAAAAAATCAATAAACTGGCTCTAAACAAGGTTGGCTTTACAGAGATTGAGGGAAGGGAGAAATTAGTGTATTGTTCAGCTGTTTTGAAGTCAGCAGGATGTCAAATCAATGGCCAACAAAGAATGTGGCGAGGACACACATAGTTTGGTCCACTAGCTCAATCTAAAGTTTTTCTTCCTTTCAGTCAACAGCAAAGGCACTAGCAATAGTTGAGAATTTATTCAAAGGTAGATTCATTACTGAAAATTTATGTATGTGTAAAATCATTTATAAAGATTGGATAACAAAACCAACAGCATCTATGAAAAAGATTTCTCACCTTTCAAACTCATGTGGTTTTGTTTCATTTTTTGAGAATACTCGTAACTGTATTTAAAAAAAATAATAATTCTATCCCAAGTTTAAAATGTTAGAAAAGTTCTCTCTAGTAATGAAATAGCCAAATCCAGAGAACTATGATCTGATGTAGACATATAAATCAAGAAAACCAGTTTCCTCCTGTCCATCCATGTGGACCTTTAGGCAGCACAAAGTATGCTAACTTTTTTGCATAGCTCAAGTAGTCCAATAAAAATATATAATATTGCTGTTGTTTGCCATAGAATCAAATCTGACATAGTGCTGTTAGATGCTGTGGTTCAAATGCAACCTGTGGACAACATAAGGAAACAGTGCCTGAACCTATACGATCCTTGAAATAATTGCTAAGTTTGAGCACATCGTTGTAGTTATTGTGTTCATTCATCTTTTTGAGGATATTTCTCTTTTTTGATGACCCCTCTACATATCAAATGCAATACTTGTCAAGGTAAATCATGGAAGACATAAAGATATGATTTTGTCTTTTTGTGTACCAAAAGCTAACCCCACTGTTTTGTGATTCATAGTGTCTGCTACCCCAACCAACTGAAACCAATGGGTTTTCCAAAAGCAAGATAATGTCTCTCTCTGTAATTTATGTCTACTTGAAAAAAGTTATGAAGTTAATACTCAAGTCCTTTCACCTCTTTCCTAGGATGACTAAATCTGATCAAGATGTTAATACCATACACTTTCTTAGCTGACATCCTCTCCCTGTCTTACTTTGCACTCAATTTTGAGAACTTTTTATGGAACTCCACCCCCTACACACCTTATATCGAGATTCTCAGAGTGTAAATGACCTCATTTTTCTTCACCAGAGTTGAGAAGTTTGGACTTCAGTCTTTTAGATTAGCAGTCCCAAGTTTAAAGGACAGAATCACCAGGGGTCCTTGTTATCTCTTTATAGTGCCATTGTTTTATCACAGAATATCTGTTAAATTCTGCATCAATAAGAGGGTAAAGACACAGACATACAGACACACTAGTTGATTCTAGTGTTAACAAATTGCAGGTACCACAGGATATTCTCTTTGAAGTGAGGAATCACTCCAATTCAAATGAGTTTTCCAAAGTTAAGATGATGTCTATCTCTGGAATCCCTGTCTAATTGACAAGAGTTGTTATCTAAATACCCAACCTCTTTGACCTTTGCCCACGGTGCCTTCACTGATTAGCTGTGATCCTATCCCTGTCTTACTTTCCATTCCATTACAAAATTTTTTTGGAATCACTTCCCTACTAACCACTTGTATAAAAATAGTTCATTTTAGAGTATGATGCTGGTGAATTCAACTAAGGCAAGTAATAAGCACAGTTCTAATTCTAATGAATTTCCATTAATATTTTATAATTCCCTTGGTCTTCAATAGTATTTTGCTAATTTGCATAGCATTATTTTTTAACTAAAAAAGTGATAGATAAATGTTTTTAAAATTTTAAATTATTGAAAAATGTTATTAAAATATAAATCATTTTAACTTCATTTCTATGTTTGCTTCTCTGAAATAAACTCATTCCTCCAATTTGTAGTATATTCCTTTCCAAATACTTATTCTATGCTGCTCATAATAAGATACATACCCTAACAAGCAGGATTTTTCCCAAATATGTTTATCTTTTATTAGGTTATTAATGAATGAAATCCATTTCACATTAGTTTTTAAGGGAAATTTTCTTGACTGTTTCTGAAGTTGTGGCATATCTATGAATTAATGGTTTAATTCCATTATCTATTTATGGATTTAATTTTTAATGTTAGTATACATTTGAATATTACACAAATATACATATATTCTCCAGAAATTCATCTATATCCTAAGGAAGAAGAAAATCTATCTTTTGTCATATATGCAGAATAAAAATTTCTTATAATTCAAGTAGCATGTTTTTCAATAGACTATAAATAAGTAGTCTAGAAAAAATATACATGCCCATATTCTGTGTGCTTTGAGTGCTGAAACCATTTCATATATTCTTATAATCCCTGCAATTAGCCTGCAGCTGCTTGGTGCCTTCAACTAGGCTTAGATTTACACAAAGTTGACATACAACAGAACAAAATCAAACAACACCCTGTGCCATCACCCTGTGTCTGAATGTTTGAGCTTTTTCTTCCACCCATTGAATCCATCCATCTAATGGGTTTTGCCCTGCCTAGCCACTTTAGCAAGCATGGTGTCCTTCTCCAGGGATTAGTCTCTCCATGTAGAACTTCCAAAGTACATGAAACAAAATCCTATCATTCACACTTCTAAGCAGTATTCTCACTGTACTTCCTGAAAGACAGACTATGTAGTTTGTATATCTAGCAGTACATGAGAACAACTGAACAACTGTAGCTGAGATACTTAAATTCTTCTCAAGCATTTCTTATTCCCAGGTTTCATACATATTTGAGACAATTGAAAATGTCATGGGGAGTCTAGTCTTTCTCTGTTGTCAATTCTTACTCTGGAAGCTCTATTGAAACCTGATCCAATGGATGACGCTGCCAGCATTTGAAATACCAGTGGCAGCTTTTAGATTGACAGCAATTAAAAGCCAGGACAGTAGGACAAACAGACAGAGAAACCAACTTCCAATATATATCTGAATTGGAAGAAGTGAGGCCAGAGTGCTCCTTAAAGGCAACAATAGCAACATATCGTCTTATATAATTTGAAGAGAGACTAGTCCTTTGAGAAGGACATCATGTTTGGTGAAGCGAAGGGGCAACAAGAAGAGGAAGGCCCTAGATGAGATGGATTGATACGGTGGCTGTGTCAGACATAGGAATGCTTGTGAGGGTGGTGTGGGATCATGCAGTGCTTCATTCAGTTTTGAATAGGGTCATTAAGGATCAATGCCCACTAAATGACACCGAACAACAGCAACAAGAACACCCTGATCCTAAAAGTGAAATATTTGCTCTTTAAGACTTTTTTTTTTTTTTTTTTGGCATCACTGCTCTCCGGTGGTGGGAGTAGGAGGCCACTGCTGGAATTGAACCTCCGTCCCAGTGGGCCGCAGTACCGCGCACAACCACTACGCCACCGGGGCTCAGCCCCTAAGATTTTTTAAAAAGTATTCTGTAGCCCCATGCAATAGACCCACACTGAAAACCACTGCCATCATCCATTCAAAGTCACATAGAACCTACACGGGGTTCCAGAGGCCTTGTGCTTCTTTACAGAAGATAGCCTCATCTTTCTCTCATGGAGTGACTGGAGCTTTTGAACTGCTGATGTTACAGTTGACAGTTCAATGTGTACCCGACAAACCCTATGTCTTCTTTGGCTTCTTAACTGTCGCTTCCCTGGGCACTGATAGTGAGTCCAGGTAAAATGAAATTCCTGACAATTTTCATGATGTGAATTAGTCCAATTATGAGAGTTTGGGTTTCTTTATTGAGTTTGGTCTCTTTATTGAACTGAAATCCATACAGAACTTGGATTCTCTGCTCTTCATTAGTGAATGCTTCAAGTTCTGTTTACATTCAGCCAGTAATGTGAAGGGTGCATCATATGTATGTAAGGGTTGTTATTGAGGCTTCCTGTAGTCCTGATGCCTCATTTTTCTTCATATATTTCTCAGTATACTAACATAATAACTACTATGTGGCAAGTTTCACCCCTGAATCATACCTTTCCTGATTTGAAACCATATACCACTAGGTGTGGTCGGTTCCAATCATTGTATCTCAGTCTGTGTACAAGAGTTCTTGTGAACAATTAAGTATTCTGGAGTTACCAGTTTTCACCATGCCAGCCAGAATTTGTTGTGATCCACATAGTTAAATACCTTTGCATAGCAAATAAGACATAAGTAGATATTTTCTGATATGCTTGACCTCCTGGTGGCATCCACTTTACCTCAGCGATGGCCTCCTTCATTCCACAAAGCCTTCTAAATCCTGCACTGCTTCAATACCTTTTCCTTTTTCCAAAATCATTTTATTGAGAATTGATACAGATATCACATCATTTCATAGTTCCACCACATCACACAGTATTATACAGTTGCTACCACAATCTGTTTCAAAGCATTTCTTTCGTTCTTCAACTCCTTGACATCAGCTTCTTTTTAGCCAACTCCCCACCCCAATTTTACCACCCAGAAACCCTTATTCTACTTGCTGTCCCTATAGTTTCATCCATTCTGGGTTTTACATAAAAATCAGAGGGGGAAATCATTATAACAAAAATTCAAGAGAGTGGCCACCAATGACATTCCACGTATGAGATAAACCCCAATATGAAAAAACACAAAACAAAATACAGAAAATGCATACAACCAGATC